>WBMY01018585.1:216144-250049 GCA_013397315.1 Donacobius atricapilla
TTTTTTTTGCTGTGCAGAGATGTCAGCTAGCTGGTTGGTAGTTTTTATTCCTCTTTATTCCATATGAAACCTTGATTTAGTGTTTCTACAGTACCAGAGATATGTAAGGGTCAAGCCACAGGACTTGTACAGCCAGGTCCCTCACCCATTGAGAATGCCCCATGTGGCCTTAAAGTATGTCAGGACAAAGAGAGGGTTAGAATAAGTAGAATAAGAAAGTACAAGATCATAGCTTTTTGCACCATACTGAACTGTCATTTTCATGCTTTTCACAGAATCAGCCCCAATACTGATAGGTTAGGAAGAGTCCAGAGGGGAGAGAGTTAACATCCTCTCAGTGCTGTGCCCATGATGGCCTGCTTTCTTTTTGTCTAACTGCTAAGCAAAATACAAGTTGCATAAATAGAAACACTGAATATAGACTGCAGGAGATTATTTTAGCACCATATGAAGACATGATGCCAGTGAATCTGTAATTTGAATACATTTTTTTTTTGCAAGATCTAGTGTTCTGTTTTACACAGACACGTAACAAGAGCAAGGAGGCTGTCAGTTCTGGCCATCTCAATAGTGTTGCAGAATTCTGAAGAAGATGGCAAAACACTGCATTCAGTTGAGAAATCAATTTAAGCAGAACGTTTAGAGAAAATAGATTGTTATCTATAGAAAAGGGAAGTTAAGGGCAAGTGGAACTTCAGCAAAGTATGCTCTGTGTTGGAGAAAATAGAGAAGTTCTAGGCCACAAATGGAGTTGAGCTTAATCAAGTTGAGCAATTAAACTTGTTGAGCTAGTTTAATTGCAAGAAAAATAATCAAATATATCTAAATATTAAGTTTCCTGAAACTGAAATGGATATTGGCAGAATACAAGGTACTTATATACCAATGTCAAAGAAATGGTCACAAAAGTTTACATGTTGAATTAAGTAGCAGAGCAACAAGAAAACCATGTGTAATGTTTTAACAGGAATTAGGCAAATCTTTGGGTGTCTGAAACAACTAGTGCTCATATTGCTAAAGAAAAGCACTCAGATGTATCTTCTGGGCATTTTCCTTTTCAAAGTTTCTTCATCCCTATTGCCTATGGATATCTTCACATTACAACGTTTCAATAGGCAATTTTTTAATCAATAAATAAAACTGATCATTGGTATAGATCTAATCCTAGTGCCATTCTCTATAGCCAGGTAAATGAAAGGCAGTTTAAAAATACTTACATGGAAGAAAACTCTTTCCTTCCCTTCTTTCATGTGCACGATAGGCTTGGAGGAGAGTGTTGATGATTTTTATTTTCCTTTGGGAAATACGGCAAGTTTTTCCAACAAGCTTGGCCAGAGTTTACTGGAGCACAGCCCTGCCATGCACTCCTAGTTCTCTGCAGCTTGCTCACTTCCCCAGCTCTTATGTACCTTCCAATTTAATTAGATTATTTGACCTGGGTGTTTTGCAGGTTTTTACTGTTCCTTCTTGTTTTCAGTGGAGTAATCATGCTTACTAATATCTTATCCAAAAGGCCAAGACTTCAGTACAGCTTTGGAAATACTGCATGCTGTGGACTTTCATTTGCTTCTTGTTTGCACCTGCCTTTAAACTAGTAATAGGAAAAATTCAGAAAAACCCACCATAACTTAGCACATATAATACTTTACTAAATATTTTTCCTGCCAAAACTAAAGAGGATGCCTCAGTGTCAGTGCACAGAGCAATAGTGAGACCAATTCTTTTCAAACTGTCTAGAAATTTCCTACTGTGACCTATGGAGAGCTGCCTGGTGATCCCCACAGACTTGTGTTGCTGGCTACTCATCCTTTCCAGCTGCTAGCTTCTAGTAAAAGCAGGGGGGAAATGGTATTCCACAGAACTAATGAAGACAGCTGCCCCAGGGGCATTATATGAATGTGTACCAGAGAAAATATGATCTCCACAACCCTGGAAGCAGCGGAGACAGAATTCGCAAGATGGACTCCCTGTTGACCTGTGATCTACCATACGGAAACGTTGGACATTTGAGTGAACTTTTATATACTAGTTTAATTAACCTCTTTCTAGTCATTCTTTACCGTCATCTTACTCCCTACAGTTACAATACACTATTCTAAAGTACTTCTCCAAATCTAGATCCCTGGAATGTCCCTTAGTTCCTGAGGCTAGGATCTTATCCCATTACTCTGCCAATGCACACTTTTTTAATAGTCCTACTCTTAATCTAATTATTTCCCCAGTCCAGTGTGAAATTTTCTCAGTCAATGTAGAATTCAAACAGAACTGTAGGCAGTATGAATAAACCTAACCAAATGGGAATTTGTTCTGACTAAAGGTCAGGTTTGGTCTCTGAAGAACTGTGTAGTAATGGGTGTTTGGTTCCCTTGAAAATTGCAATTGTATGGAAATGTCACAAGAATACATGTAACTTTATTTAAAGAACTGGGGTTTTTTTCCCCCTCTGGGTTGTTTAAAGCCACATGACTGAGGCATTTTACAGTGCAGCTGTTAGATATGACTCTGACGTAATCTCCTCTACAATGAAAGGGAGGCATGGAAAATAAGAGATCTTCAGGTAGGAGCAAAATCTATTGAAACTGTGCTTAGGGCTTGTCATTTACTTTTTCCAGAAGAAGACTTTGGTCAATTTTGCCTCAGCACCCAAGTGACTGTATGCTGCAGGCTGGACAGCTGAGAGGTCCAGCTTGCCTCCACACAGAGGCCTCTGAGGGGCTGCCTGGGGCTCTGCCTCCTGTTACTCCCCTTACCTCTGAGCACTGAAGCCAGGGAGAGCCCCTTTCATACTACAGCCTCTTTCCCACTACTCAGTTGGTGTCCCACACCAAATCCAAGGTCCTATTTAATGAAATACTCTCCATATCTTGTCTTCAAATATAGTGACCTTGGTATGTCCTTACGGTTACAAGAGATTTATTTTAGCTGAAATAAAAGAGAAGAGAGACTCAAGTACCTACTACTGATAAGCGAATAACTTTTATTCTGAAAGAAATCATGATGCAAAAAAGTATGCTTCAGAGGATTTCAGAGGTGGATGTTCACACTCAGTGTGGCATTTACTTTACTCTTTTGACAGTTACCACCTCCGGTGTTACCCAGGGCTGCTAAGCTGACAGAGAGCTGGCTTTCCCACCCCAGAGGATACCAGTGAGGTTAAATGTACCGCTGAAGGAGCAATGTCCTTCTGATGCATCACTGGAGCAGTGCTGTGGGCAACCTCAGCCTCCTCTCAGCGCTGCCTTCCCTCTCACCCAGCACCATTCTCTCTCCAGAGCACAAGCCCAATTTCTCACTGCTCCTGAGCAGCAGATGCTTATGATGCCAGTCCGAATGCTTGCTAACAGCATGAGCAGATCCTATGAAACAGTCCTAGATGCAGTGAAGGACACGGAGGGCAACTTACTGCAGTTACAGCTTCCCCTTGTAAATGGCTGAGTAAAGAAGAACCATTTGGAAAGGAAATGAAAGCAGCAGGCGGATTGCCAGGGAGAGATGTGGGGTCAGAGAGGGAGAGGTGGTGGTGTATTATATCCTAGACAGACTGCAATTGAAACTGCTGGGAGGGAGCATGCTTCTGGCACATCACTCTCTTCCATGGTTGTGTGGGTGCAGCAGGAGTCAGCTAACAGCTCTGCTTATTGTGCGACTATTTGTTATTTCAGCCCGCTGCAGGGTAGAATTACCTAAACACTCAATATTCACATTTTGAAATATTATTTTAATTCCAAAACCATAAAGACTAGAGATCTTATAGTTTTGACAATGAAAGGGAACCATGCAATAACTTGCAGACACACATAATGGCTTTCTACAAGAGGTTATAGTCAATTTTCTGACTACAGTTAATCAGTAATGAATGTAAAAAATCTCACACCAACATGCAAGAAAGGGAGAAGGAAGACAAAACAAAACCTGTTTACTTTGAAAGGCCTGTTGATACTAAAGATCAAAATGTAAGTTTTGCAAAACAGTACATTTTATCAGGCAAAATCTAATGAAGCTGATTTTTACACAACTTGGCACAATTACATTGATTGCAAGAGCAATTTGGGTAATTACTTGTGGAAATGACCGTAATTAGCCAGAAATGAGCAAGAACCTCGCAAATGTTCCCACATACAAGATTTTCATCTTTCTATGAGACGTTCAGTGCTCAGTACAATCGCCTTTCTTCAAGGAAATTAAAAGATATGGTGCCATATGTTCGTAAATGATGTGTCATAATCTGGATATCCAACCCCCCCCAAACTTTGGGACAGTTCTGAATGGTTACATGTGAGGGTTGGGATTTTTTGGGAAAGAGGGGTGTCCATTGTTGCAGTAGCACTGTCCAATGACACATGCAACTGCAATTTTTTATGCAAATGTGGAGGGGGAGGAATCGTGCCTTCTCTATAGAAGTTCTACCAGGCATCGTGTCAAAAAGTTAATTTCAGTATGGTAAGAAGAACAAAGAACAATTTTAAGAAGAGTTTGATATTTTATTCATATTTAGATTAGGCCAAGAGAGATGATGAGAATGTAAATTGGTCTCCTTGAAGAGACAGACGTTCCCACCAAGCAGAAAAATCATCTCAAGCAATTGGGTCTTTTTTCTTCATTATTCTTCTTTGGCCTTTTAATCTCCACTATGCAAAAGTAAAGGGCAGTTGAAGAAAGCCAGAACAAATGGCAAGAAAATGAGCACATGAACAGAAGAGACTTCAGCTGTTGAAAGGATTTGTGAATAGCAGGGGCAATAGTCAAAGCACGTCCTATCCTTCTGAATAGAAATGAGTTTGCTAGGACCTTTCATAATTGTTTGTGACCTGTTATTGTTGTTATCATCATAGATCTCTAGTGAAAGAGGAAAGTAGCTGATGGAAATTTATGGCAACTTCAGAGAAAAAATGGTGACCCTGTAGAAACTTTTGCTCTTTTATTAAAAAGCAACATTGAATAGTTGTAAGAATCTTCTCTGTTTAACCAAATGGTCCTGGCGATAAAGACTTCCCAGAAGAATGCTCAAAATAACACTCTGAAGTGATTATCACCATAAAACTCAACATACTGCCAGAAGAGTTGTGTTTTCAACAAAACTCACCTCATTATTGATCAACACAGTGAGCTTCTCTGTAAAACTCCATCCAGCTGGACAAGGTACGTAAAACTAGTAAAATGAAATAGATTAGCTCTAAAGCTGAAATCAAGAGGTGGCAAACCCTGTGCCAAAGCCCTGTTTTTCAGCTCTGACAGGCTATCTCCTAGATTGATAGCAGTTTTCCAACATTCAGTGTTATTTCAGTTGGCTACATTACTCTTGTTTCCTTGAGTTGTTCCGTCTCTATTAATGTTTATATCTGTCTTTTGACGTTTTTTCCGCTGAGCTCTCCTGCTCCATTAGCACTGCTGCTAAACATGACACAGGAGCCTAACCTTTTGGGGATTGTTGACTTTGCTAGGACCTGATGCCCAGCTCTGTCCCACCTTGTCTGACTAGTCCTAGTCCTGGTGGTGTGAGGAAGAAGAGTAGCCATGTCATAACCTGATGTGAAATACACCCATTTGTTATGATACCAGGGGCAAACCAACCCCGCATGAGTAGGGTGAGTAACAACAATACCTGGTTTTTTCATCTTGAGGTAAAGAAATTGTGGCCAAGGGAAGGGACCCGGTGGGGGACTTGCTGCCCTCCCTGCTCACTGCTGAGTTGGTGCAGAAAGGCATCAGTCGAAGCAGAGCAGTTTGCAGGGGCTGAGGAGGAGGGCGTCTCTGGTTAGCCCACCCTAAACAGGGCAGGTAGTGGCTATCTGGCCAAACAGGCCTCCACCAAGATACAAGCTCTTGTTCATCTGGGGCTGTGGAATGACTACTTGTCTTTAGGGAGCTTTTTCTGCTCTTCAGCTCTCCTGCCCAATAAATTCCTCTTTGGTCAACACCATCCGTTTGATTTTCCTTTGATGATAGAACATGCTGGGCATTTGGGTGGGAAGAGGATGGTTTCCCTCAGAGGCTAGCTGGAGGCTTGAGCTGATGTTTCCTTGATCAGTCCAGAGACTGAGCCTGGCAGATGGGTAGCATGATGGTAGTCTCTGAGATGGAAACATTTCCAAAAGAATTACATGTGGCAGAAGACTGAGTCTGATGGCATTACAAGCTCAAGCCAGTAATGCATCCTTGTCCTGTCCTGTCTTCTCCTTTCCTATCCTACCCTGCTTCTTATGATGTAGCTAACAATACAGTTTCTGAAGAGGTAGAAAATGCAGCATTGTTGATAGTGAGGAAGCAGTAAATTCCCTTGTGAATGACTTGGGCTGTGATGATCCACAGACCAGCATAAATTTGGGCTTAATTTGGTTCTGGCTTTTGCTGTCAGAGGATTGAGTTCAACTAAATTTTTCCACCTCAGCAGGATATGATACCAGATGAGAATTGTCTGACTATGGATACTACTTAAATGTATACTAAGCTGTAATGTAATACTCTGATCTAAGTTTTTTTAAAAAAAATGTTAATTTAAAAGACAATGCTTAGTTTTCAATTTCAGGGAGTGGATCAGAACTTCACCCGGCCCATGACTGCATGACTCCCATCAAGGAGCTCTTATGGTACATACCAACAAAGGGACTGGCTTCAGAGCTATGATTACTTTGGGCCCATATTATCTATTCTTACTTTGCAAATGAAATGAATGTGTTTGTAAAGTAAACATCCATCATGCTCCATGAAAGACGTGGTAAGCAATGATTCCTATCTGAAGTGAGCTCCCATGTAACTCAGTTTCATGCCTAGCTGTCAATAGCTTTTTTATGGGCTGCTTGGGATACATCAGATGTATATCAGACACAATTATCCTCTTTTGTTTGTGCCACTGAGTCTGGCTCAGCTCTTTAAAACTCAACCCCTGCTCAATCTACAGTGATCATTTTCATCACTTGCTTTAGCAAACTTTCATGACCTGGAGAGGTTCAACTGCAGTTAGCAGCAGTAGTGTAAAATTAATTACTTTTGTATATTCCTTTGCTGTAAGCACTGGGTGCAGCTACTGTGCTGTAATATTAGATTAAACTGAGTACATTATTAGCTTTATCAATGATTCATTACAATCTTAATGCCGACTAAAAGAACACAGAGTACCCGTTTACCACTGTGCCTCTAGCAAACACTGCAACACATACAGGCACTTTTCTTGGAAGAGCCTTTATCATGGAATATAAAGTAGCCAAAATTTCCTGAGTCCAGTACATGTGTTTCGAGTATATTATATCAAAAATAGGAAAAAAGCCCCTGCTTTTAACTTCAGACTTAAGGCAAGGTGCTCAAGATGAGATTCTGAGCCATGTATTCCAGGCAGCCAGGATTAATAGAGAATTTGTGTGACAGCAGACAATTATAGAGTAAGAGCTGGACCATTCGTAACACTGATGGACAATTTTGCTCGTGTCAGTCAGTGCAAAGGCTGGAGCAACTGAATGCAACTGTGAAACAAGGTTGAATGAAAAAAAGAGACTCACAAAGGCTCTCAGAGGCATGTGGCATGTGAGTCATTGCCTTCTCTCAGCCACCCCTTCTTGTCTTTCCCCATGTTTTGGAAGGTATTGTCTCCTTAATTCATTGGTCCATTTGTTTCCTCCACTGAAAAGTCATTCCTCTTTGACTCCTCCCTTCATAGCAGGCCCTGAAGGAAGGGTGGGCATTTGGAGTGCTATTAATATGTCCAAAAATGCTAACTAATAACAGAATAAGGAGAAGAAGGGAATTTTTCTTTTTCTCTTCCTTTACCTTTTGGGCCAGGATGAGAAGGATCATTTCAAAGAACAGACTTTAGATGGTACAGATGTAATAGACAATGTCAAGGCTTCCCAGTCTTTTTGAAAGCTGAGTGATTGGCCTGTGATATGCACATTTGTCAACAACTGTATATACACCACCTTGGGCTTGAACCAAATCCTACTACACCCCAGTTTGCCACTGGTATAACCATTGATTTCAGTTGAATTAGTCTTTATTTACACTGGTGAGAATGAAGAAAGGCAGGTTTGCTAAGTGCAACAGATCACAGAAACCAGTCCTTTTCTTCAAGGGAGGCATTAGTCACCGCTGCAGGCACTTTGATTTGTTAGTCTGTACACAGCACAAGCAGGCTTTCAAGAAGGCAAAAGAGTATTTGCGTGGATTTCCTGGGATGTTTGGCGCTCTTGTAAGAGGTGTGTTCATTTTGGTAGGGTTGGTTAAAATAGGTAATTGCCTGCTTCAAAAATGAGTCAATGGAACTCCAGAAACAGACCCTTCCAGGGGTTAGAAGCCAGGGTTGCTGTGGGTGAGACTGTCAGGTCCTTTACCTGTGTCCCAAGAACAGCCCAGAGATGTTTACAGGGCATCTCGGTTAGTACCTGAAGGATGGGAGCAGTGCCATGTCTCAATACTCATGTTTGATTACTATTACTCACTGGTAGGTATTTGAATGTGCCTTATAGAGCTCAAAGTCCTTCCAAGAAAATAAATAGTTATTAATGATAACAATTAGATTACTGGAGCCTTTGGGGCCCTGATGGGATTCTCTGACCCAGGACCAGGAGACTCAGTAAACCATGAGTAAGAAAATGAAACTCACAGTGGTTAGCTTTCATTTCACTGGAGATAAATCTGTATTTCTACTGGAAAACATTTAGGTTTTGATGACTCAAAAATAACTGAAAACTACTGAGTACCACTTTTGCCATTTGCAGATGGATGACAGTAAATAACATTATAGAAATGAAAAATATAAATCATTAGATTCACATATTTAGCCCAACTGAACAGAATCACAGAGTGGGGAGGCTGGCAGGGACCTCTGGAGGCCGCCTCGTCCAACTCCCTGCTCAGGCTCACTTTGAGATGGTTTCCCAGGACTGTGTCCAGATGGCTTTTGAATGTCTGCAAGGATGAGGACTCTACAACCTCCCTGCACCAATGCTCAGTCACCCTCACAGTGAAAAAGTGTTTTCTTATGTTAAAACACATACATTAAATCTTAATTTTCATGTGATGCACATAAAAATCATTTTGGAAAATAAAAATATCAGGTTCTGCTCTCTCTCCTTCAAAATGAGCAAGCAAAATGGGCAATGTCTATAAAAGACAAGTAAATAGAAGAAATTGAAAAATAATTTCCCATTAAAATGCTTCTTTCAGCCAAACCTAATTAGAAAGGTAATTTCCTAGAAGCTTTCAAAATTTTTCCCATTCCTTTCACAAACATTTTTGCAGTATCACTGCACGTTATGTATGGAGCATGTCCCTGAAGAAATCTGGAAGGCCTTGTCATTGATATGCCTCTCACAGCTTGCTAATGCTACGACACCAGAAGGAAAACCAGCCACTGTATGTGATCTAGGCTACAAGGCAGCTGGAAAGGCACTGCTCTCGTACATATGCAAGACATATATAAATATAAATATAAATAGAAATAGAAATAGAAATATATGCACATATATATACATACTCATATATAGTTCTGCAAATACTCTATGGATATACATATAGTAAAAATGCTGAGTGTTTAAATCAGTACATATGTAACATAGAGATGCACTCTTGTGTATGTGTGTGTGCATACATATACACACAACTATATGTGTTTAAGCTTTATTTCTCCTTTATTCTCTTCCTCCTATACTAGTCTCCTTAGATTTTAAGCTTTGTGGATCAGATGCTATGCCTCTACTGTGCATCTTGTCTTGAGGGGGAAATGAGGAAAATCATTTCATATAAATCACAGAATCACAAACAAATATTAATCTATAACTCAAAATCTGTGTTCAAAGAACATTAAGGCTGCAAACTCAAGCAGACAGAGATTGGAAAGACCAGGACCAGGGAGTCCTTTGCCACTTTAATTCAGTTCATTTACATACTGCTTGTTACCTGATCATATATTCTGGTTTTAGCTTTTTCATCGCCTCATCCAGTGTTTGAAATGTGTGGTTCTAACTTATTGACCAGTGATGCAAAATTGGTTTTCCCCTGATTGTTCCACGGGTGAATTTATATCCTAGTTGCTGCATGCTGGTCAAACACTGCTACTGGAAAGAAACGGTTGTTTCCACTCCTCCGTGGGGGTGATGTGCATAGCTAATGGCAAACTGAGCTAGACTAAGGCAGGGTAGTTTTGATTTGGCAAAACTGAGATAGATTAAAGTGAAAAATTAAAAACTTGGGGGACATAATTTGAGATATACCTAATTTTTCGCAGTATCCATCACCAAATAATAGTTATAATTTCAAAGCTTAGTTCCTGAAGCTGCATTTGATGCTCAGAAGTTCTGAAAAATGAGCCCAGAGAGCAGCAAGCTGCCTTTAACTGCATATTGCAGCCCAAGCCACTGAGCCATCTGAATCCAGACATGAACTTCTGTAGTTATGTTCAAGACACCCAAGAAGTAGAAGAGAGTTCTACAAGATGTCATGTGGGTCCCCATACATTCTGTGGTGAGAAACACTGATTCTGGGTTGCTTCAGGCCAGCACACATCAACAGGATCCACAAATGGAGTTTTGGAATGAATTAAATATGAAAATGAATAATGCACCTTGTACACCACTTACGAGGAGACCTAGTTTGAGGCCACATTTAATTTCATATGCATCTTAAATATTACATTGTCACTGCACTACTGAATGATAAAACAAAAATTCCAGGGTGTATCCTGGGGCAACCAACGGAGGTTTTGGTAGCCAGGCAGGGAGAATCAGGAGTGCCAGCCCTTTGGAAGGTAGCAGAAGCACTGAGAGCTACAGAGCAGGTGAGCTGGCTGGACATTTCATGAAAGTCATCCCCTTTGACACAATTTCTTACCATCATTAAGTTTCAAAGTCAGTCTTGGATGTATTTCTTCGGGGCTGCCATTTCCCATGAAGATTTTCCAGTTTTTCACAGCCTCTGACATATTCGCATCTGTTTGCATTCACTTCAGGCTCGGAAACATTTCTCAAGAGAAGGAGCAAGTCAGGTGAATTTTTCTAAAAGAAGAGGTATGATTCTTGAGCACAGTTTGTTGGTATTGAAGGAAAAGTGTGGTTTGTAAGAAATTTGTCTCCTTTCAAGCCTTTGGGCTGATTTTTTTTCCAAGGGCTCTGTGGCTCTAGTGTCTGCTCTCTTCAAGGTGTTCCCAGCTCATCTGGCACAGCCAGACTTTGTGCGTGACTCTAAGAGCCTCTGCATTTCTTGTGACCTTTGAATTCATGCCCATGCACAGAGCAGTCCCCAAGCTGCTGCGTGCTGCCTCACTTCCAGCCTTGAAGGATTACCGGAGGTGCAGTGCCAGCTGAAGAAAAACACCAAGGCTGGTTTTGGGAACTGCCCACAGCCACCTCATAAGTTTTCTGGCTTGTAATTCACAGAAGAGATGTGAGCTGTGTCTGGATGATATCCTGTGCCTG
Source organism: Donacobius atricapilla (assembly GCA_013397315.1). Lineage (NCBI taxonomy): Eukaryota > Metazoa > Chordata > Aves > Passeriformes > Mimidae > Donacobius > Donacobius atricapilla. The sequence goes on from WBMY01018585.1 coordinate 227,547, forward strand.
CACCTTTCTGGTACCTTTGAGTCCCATTTGGCAGTAAAAGAAAAGAGAAGGGGGTGTAGGTATCAGTGTCTATCAGTGTATTTGCTCTCTTTATGCCTCTTTTGGATCACCTGTGGGCTGTGGAGCTCGTGCTGCAGCCAAATGCTCATCAGGGATGGGGAAGGCAGAAGTCTGAAAGTGCAGAAGATTTGTGGGGAAGGAGTGTGCAGATGACCAAGTGAGCAACCAGGGATGTGAAGGACGGAAAGGCTCAGATGTGTGGCAGAGAGGAGATGAGGGAGGACAGAGTCTTTGGTGTGGGGCTGGCTGTGAAGGATGTGAAGTGGGGGTCTACTCTAGGAAACTGTCAGCTGAGGTGTTTTGGAAGGGGTCAGTGGGCAGATCAAGACCAACTGATGTAGCTGCAGGAGTAATAAGGTGTATGGCTTTCTTCCCTTGTATGGCTCAGTTCTTAAGGCTAGAGAACAAGACTGCCAGGCCATTCAAAGGCTTTTCAGGGACACATGATAACCTCAGGGCCTCTGACAAACATACACACCGTGAGAATGCAGCTCTCATACACGGGCAGCGGGGCTGAATAGCCTGGCCACCATGTGGTATGCCATGGGGCTGGGGTGCAAGGGGAAGGTGAGAATATTCCCTCTTGTCCTGTCTGAAAATCCATCCTGGGACTTAAGATGTAGTTTGTGGCGTTAAGAATTTAGTTTGATGATCCCAGGAGCCTCTTCTAGACCTTTTTCTCTACTCTGGGCATATATATCGCTGTACAACACATCATTTGAGGGCATTTGGTTCATACAGCAAGCACAGCATCCCTGCCAAACCCAGACATGGGACTGCCCTCTAAATATGCCCTTTCTGTGCCTTTTGCTAAAGCACGTGTGGAGGGAGGTACATGGCTTTCCCATGTACATGCCTTCACCTTTCTGATGCCTGTACACTGGTTCTCACGAGCAGGATCTGCACTGGAGCTAGTTCTCCTGACTATCAACAAAACTTCCATTGGCTTTAAGAAGAGCAGGAGTGGATGGAAGAATCTGTAAAAATCTGATTTCAGGTAAGAGGGATTTATATAACATATCACCAATTAGAAATAATTCAGCTAAATGTGAAAATTACTAAATTAACAATAGGAGGGCAGCAACTGACTTGAAACTGGACTTTTCTTCTATACTTTTCATTTGTCTATGGTTTAGAGAAAACAACCCCTGTTATTGGAGTTATCTGACTCCATAGCCACTGCAGTACATCATTGCACATTTTTTCTACCATGTCTGGCAAGGAACTGTTACCTGGGTTTCAGGAACAAGCCAGAAACATGACATTTAGTCACCTGCACCTCTGTTTGTGTGTGTTAGATCAATGGTGTGGACCACTGTGAATTAATTGCTACTCCCTTTTATGTACTCTAGCTGGCTACAGCTGCTTGAGACACTTTTAAATATCCCAACAACTCCAGTATTGTTTGCTGACACTTTCTAAATTCTCTGCTTGGTATCTGGTTGTCGTGATAGCATCAAATGCCCTGTTTCACTTGGAGGAAGCCAGAGGCTTTGGTTAAGGGCCTGTGCAGGTGTCGCGGAAACAATCCAGGGCAATTTGAGTAGCATCTAAAAGCCATTCTGTTTATTTTTCTGTTCACATGGGCTGCTTATCACAACCACCTGGAAAATTCCACACATGCAGTTACCCCAAAATGGGGCTTTGTGACAGTGCAAGAAAAATAGTTATTTCATCTGATTCTCTAGCAATAAGTCACCAATAGGTAAAGCATTTTTGGTGTAGAGTATGAAGGCAGAAAGATGAGAGGGAGTTTTAAATTTAAAAGGAAGATTTTTTTTTTATATGAAATATTAACTGAAATTTCTGCTGTTGGTGGCCAGGAACCTGCTCCCTTGCCATGGCCTCAGCTCCCACCATCAGCTTAGGCTTGTCTGGAGTTCTTGTGTGAAGGTTACAGCTGGGTGCATTTGAGCCAGGGTTGTGTGTCAGTACTAGCTGGTACACTGACAGTATACACAGAAACACCCTCTCATGGGTGCAGAGCATTTGCTTTCCCTGCGGCATTCCTTCAGCTTGGCCAAGCTGGGAGCTCTGGCTCAGTGGATACCCGCGGGTGCGCTGGGGACAAGGAGGGTGCCTGTGCAGCTGGGAAGGGAAAGGCAGAGCACGCCAAGAGAGTGCCCCAGGGCACAGTGCACCTGTGGATGGCCACAGTATCCAAGGGGACCAAGGGAGTGCCAGGCTGAGCTGCCAGGGTCTGCCTACTCCTACTCCAACTTCCCTAATAACAAACTGGAACTCGAGGCAATAAGTGAGGCTGAGGCTAGGGTGAAGTGGCCTGTTGTGTGCCTGAAGCTTCCTGTGGGATCACTGTCTCAGAAACAACATAAGCAAGAAACCATGAGCCAGGAAAGTAGAGCTCTTCCTTGTGCCTTGCTTTCTTCTGAGGTACAGGCTAGGTCCTCTTCACCTGTACCACATCAACTCTCAGTTCTGCTGAGGTGCTTTGGGGTAGCTGAAAGGGCACTGTGACACCTGTCCTGCCCTTGACCAACTCTCTACACAGCTTTTTCCTTCCTGCTCCACCTCAGTCTCCAGCCTTTTCTTGTGCAAATATGTGTATGGTTGTAATCTGAGTGGCAGGAGTTGTATGGCCATTCCTGGTAACTTGGAACATACATGCCACAGCAGCTGAAGCAATAAGGAATAGGGAAATTGTCCTTGTGATCCTGCTAATGGAGTACGCTTGGGGAGTTCCTCTTCTTGCTATATCCCTGGTGCTGCACAGACAGTGTGAAAGAACTAATTTCTTTAAGGACACAAACCACCACCACCCAGAGACAGTTCAGCTAGATAGCTGTCCGGCCTGAAAATCAGTGTACCAGGGAATCTAATGCAACACATTAATGTAGTGAAATCACAGGTACCTCTGGAAGTTATCCCAAAACCATTCGTATGTCATAAGAGGGTGATTTTCCTGAAGATATTCCAAACCTCCCATAGAGATTGGTGTGCTCACAGTAAAGCTTCCTGCACTAGCACTCACATTTTACTTTTGCTGTGCAGTGTAAAACTTCTCACTCTGCTTGGGCTCTGCTGCTTAATATTGTCCATTTTTACAACTTATTCAGCAGTCTCCTCCCCATGAGCTATCACATCACAATTATCTTCCTTTTTAATCATATCTGACATGCAGTTGGCATATTTTACAACCTTATCAGTGAGATTTGTGTTCTCATTTGACCTCAGCCTGTCAGAGATCGGAGAGCAGAGAATCCTTGAAAGAGCTTCAGTCCTAATGATAAATACTGAAGAGGAGAGGCACCTTTCTTTGTGACCTCTTGCTGTGTTCTGTAAGAAACAATGGCCGCAGCCTATTATAGGCTGAGTGTCTGTACCCAATGCCACAGAATCCCTTGCCTTCGCTGGGTTCAGAACATACACAGTGTTACAGTGTGTAGTGCATAATCACCTGTTTCAACGCAAGGACCCAGATGCCTGATTTTTCCCAGCCCTCTCCCCGTTTTCCTGGTAGGGCTGAGAAATGTACCCCTGGTCAGCACCTGCCATAATGTTATCAGCAAGCAAAAACTCTTCTGAAGCTGCCCAGCCACAGCTCTTGTCAAGTCTTACTGGAAAACATGCAAGAGTGGTCTGCTACATTAGGTTTCCAAAGGGATTCACAACAACATTGGAATGGTTTTTTGTTTGTTTGTTTCAAATATAGCAAAAATTTGAAGGACCGAAAGGTTAATGGAGACTAATCCACTACAAGACTGAGAAACTGCCCATCCTCATACTGACATCTCCTGTTCTGTGGATTGTTCAGGGCAGAGAATCCCTTTTCCGTGCCTTGTAAAACAAAGCAGGCTTTTGTGGTGCTAGATATCTGGTGAGGAAAAGCAGGACTCCTGGTCTCAAAGCATTTAGCTCGGTAAGGATTCTGCAGAGCCTCCACAAATGCTTTTCAATTCCAGAAAAATACTGAGCAAGGCCTTCGGGATTTAGCCCATGATATGTGATTCTCGCAGCACACAGGGCTCCTGAGATAATCTGGACTACAATTGTGTCAGGGAGACCTCTCATCCTGTTTATGTTCCTGGCGGGGCAATAGTCTTAATGTCTGTAGCTCTCATATGATTGCAACTTGTTGCACAAGGAGCAATTACAGACGAAGTCTGAGCTGCCTGGCCTGTTGGCTGCCTTCTTAGGTCTCGTTAGGCATCTGGGGATAACTGGGTGGATGGAATGTGCCAACAAACATATTCCCCACTCCAGGCCTGTCCTACTGCTTGCTTACATCAGTCACATGGAGTGATCTGCCCTTACTCTGGGGTAAGGGCGAACCAAGTGAGTTAGATAAAGGTGTCAAGTGTAGGATTGTCTCCAAATGGCAAATGCTGAGGTGCATCTGTACCTCCCCCCTGCACAGAACTTAGGAAGGGAAGGAAGGCTGGAATATAAGGAGTTTTTCTATAGCTGTCTTGTGCAAGGCTGCCTTGCAAGGAAAGCTTCTGGAAGGCTGAAACTATGTCTCCTTACATTTTCCCAAATCACCATGAAACACTAAAGAAGATGCAAGACCAGTCAAAATTTCCCAGGCGCCCTGGAAGGAGAAAGCAGGCTGAACTGGCTGCAATGTGGTGTAGCCTACAAACCTAGCCCATGCACATGAGCTTGTCCTTGGTCTGGGGCTGCTGGGGCTGCTGTACCCTCTTTTCTCAAGCCCAGTGGCAGTTTTCCAGGATGTCTGTGAGGGTTATACAAATTTCACACAAGGTGTTTGTACCAAGTAGGCACTACTAGGCTGTCCTGGAAGAGGTTGCCATTAATTTTTTTCCCTCCCTCTGATGACACATTTTCTAAACCACAAAGCTGCTTTGATTTGGACAACATTAAGTCCTGCTGTGCTGTAGGCTTTCCCTTTAAACCTCTTGGCAATTATGCACACTGGCAGCTATGCCTCCCCTGGGGGGCCACTGCTCAGGGGTCCTCCAAATGGGCCTTGCCCTTTCATACAGCTCTGGACCTTTTTTCTTCCTGGGACCTTCATACACAGAGGTTTTGCTTGTTGTTGAGCCTTGGCTGCCTTGGGTGGCTGCAGCTGGTAACACGCTTCAGTTTAAGACCTCCATGTATACAGGAACTTGACCTGACATGAACCTCGTGCTGCTGACTTCTTCCTCACGTTCCTCCTCTGCAGCCAGGCCAGCAGACAGAGATTTTGCAATCTTGTGCCACTTTTTTATGACCCATGTGGACCAACTCTGAAGAATTTGCTCTGACTTAGAGTTTAGGGCAGGAAAAAAGCTAATTTCATCTTATGTGTGATGATCCAGCATGGTGCTACTGTGTGCATCAGAGAAGTCATACTTGGAGGTCTGCTTATTCAAACAGAGAGTTTGGTTTCAGCTGACCTGGGTATAGTCATGTTACTGCCTGAAGGGCTGGACTGGGGTTGGATTCCAGGTTTTAGAGCAGATGGCATATGGGAGGTTGTGTGCTAGCTTCCTGCCTGCTTCTGCCTGCAGCTGGATGTGGTCCTGGAATATACTTCTGTTAATAACAATGAGACAGCAGTAGAGCCGAACCATTCTGCTGGGCAGCCTGTCTGGAAGGTTGTCCCTTCTATCCAGCAAGGAATTTGGAGTATTTACATAAAGACAGCAGAAGAATTCTGTTCCAAGGTTCCTAAGGGACTGCATAAAGGAGCCAAAATGTTTTTCTGATATAGAAACACAGCTTTTCATGTTTTTTTTCTAGAACTCACTGGAAAGGAGGCAAAGTTTTCAGCTGCAGCCAGCTGTCAAGTGCTCTGCAGAATTGTAATTGGTGGTGCCCATGCATTTCCCCATGGGCAGTCATCCATACAAAAGCTGTCACCAATCACGTCCACAACCAGGCTACATGACAGCAGTCCTGGGATTCCTGATGGCAGGAGACTGCCTGGTCACCACAGGGCGTGGTGTGCCTCACCACCTCTTTTAGGGGAGTGCCAAAACCCTTCGTGCCTTATTAGGTATCTCTGAGCCTGGAAGCAGCTCCCTGCCTGGGTTAGTGGCCAAGAAACCTGCGTGACCCCTGACCTTTAGCACAGGCCATCAAGTGTCAATCAAAGGACACTACTAACAAGGACTTCAGCTCACCCTCTGAAGCATGCTGGTGCTTCATGCATTGCTAATTCTTTCCACTGATGCCTCTCCTCATTTCAACTGCTCTTTGCTGCACCTCTGGTTAGAGCTGGATAGAGGCAAAGTGAGCAAGTGTTCTTTCTTTCTCCCATCCACAGTATGAGTGTCTGCTCGTACTCCAAAACATGCTTCCTCTTCCCTTCTATCTGTTTTCAAAGGAGTTCCAGTTTCTCTAAGCTCAGTTGCTTTTCTGCCTTCTCTACCTCTGCCTTTCTGGGCCATGCTCAGCCACAGGTGTGAGCTATGCAAAATGCTTGTCTCTCATCAGGGGTAACAGATATCCCCATCATTTCTGTTCAACTCAACTGCCAGTAATAAGGATGTAAATAATGCATGAACTGATGCTAGATGGAGATCAAATATGCACAGCTGTGAGTTATTATGTGGTACCCTGCTTTAAGGTTGGTGAAAAGAACCACTTTACAGCTACTTACGAGTTTTGTACTCTCTTCAGAGGAACTTTCATCTGAATGTACTCACAAGATAATATCTTAATTAGTCACAGTCCTTGTTTCAGTTTCTGCTTTGCTTGACTTTGTTGGTTTAACACCTGAACTTCCCAGACCAGGGTAATAGGAAAGCCCATGGGAAGTGGAGATTTTTCACTGTAGGAGGGCGAGCAGAAAGGTAAAAGGGGAGGATTGTTTTCATACCTTTGTCTCTCCCCTCACTTAGAGTAGCTCTAAATAATACAGCCTAAATCATCCTCATCTGGAGGCCTATATGGACACCCCGCACCTTTGACTGTGAAATAGAAAAAGTTCACCTGAGGCAGGATGTTAGCCTAGGAAACAAAGCAGCCACTACCTTTTCAGAGCATTTTGACTATGTCTTATTGTCAAGTTTTCATATTATGTGATATGACAGCAAATCAGGCACAACACAAGGCAAATTGTCTCTGAAGCTCTCAAAATTGTCACTTTCAGACAGTTTTGTGTTCAGCTATTACAAGTACGCTTTTCTAAATCTTTTCCTGTCTTTGTTGATGTTGCTGCTTGCTCACTGAGACACATCAAAAGACTTGCCAAGTTCCTTTTTTCTCCTGCTCAAAAGGCACCTGTGCCTCTTGCTGCCTCATGCTGATTTCTAGCACACTTGTCACACGAAGGTGAAACACTTTTTCTGATGCTTCTGAGCTTGTGCATTGTGAACCAGCTGATGCCTGCAAGTGTTCCTTTCACAGCCCTGGGAGGACAGGCAGTTTGGCAAGGCAGCACCCAGAGCTCAGTGAGCTCAGGTTGGGAAGGCTTTGCCTTGCAAATCATCTCATCAGAGATGACTCAACCCCAAAGCAGGCACTTGCTTAAATGGAGAGGGATTACCATGAAATTTCCATCCTTCCCAGGCTGGAAACTGCAGGCAGTCAAAGGATCAAGGACAGTGGAGATGCGAATTGTCCAGGATGTTTAAGGTTATAAATAAGGTATTTTAGGAACAGAGGAGAGTGAAAGGCCCATCCTTCTGGCTGGTCCTCATTCTCCCCAGAACTGGGATGCCATAAGGGGGACAAAGCAGGGGGCTTTGCCTCAGTGCACTCCTTCTCATGTGGGAGCAGATGGCAAGACTGGGGCTGCCTACTGGGCAGGAAACCAGGCCTTGAACAATGGGGTAAGGCTTGGGCACAGCACCTGTGTCATCCATGGCCCATCACGGCATACCTGGCCTTGGTGAAGGCATCATGTGCAACGGTGTGGGGCAAGACTATTGCAGTACACAGAATTTAGCTGAGGCTGTTCAGCACTTACTTTAATTTTTTAGATTATGTCACTTTGCAGTTTCTAACAGGCTTCATCCCATCTTCTTGTATGTGGAACTTTTGTCCCCCACTAGGTCACTGCTTTGCTCCTAGTGGTAGCTGTAGGGTGTTGCCTATCAAGAACTGCAAACACAGTGTCTCCCTGTATGTTAACATTCCTTTTTGGTGAGGAGGTGAATCGTTTGCCCTCATTGTTGTGCTGCTCTCCGCTGGAGTATAGAGTGCAAGCTAACACAGGCATCAATTCAGGGCCCAGGAAGGACAGTCTCCTCCATGGAGGGCACAGGGAACAGCCCAGCCATGCTTCCCTCACAAAACGTGGGCACCACTGCTTGCCAAGGTGAGGACAGGGGTGTGCAGAGGGGAGCTGTGTGTCTCTTGTAATGAGTTTGCAAAGAAATCTACATTTTCTTTAGCTTTGTGAGGGGGAGAGGATTCTGGCCTGAACATCTGCATCCAGGCTGCCTCTCAAGACTTTGGAGGGCACTGTCTGGGAAAAAAAAATCAAAATCCAGACCAATTAAAAAAAACACCACAACAACAACAAAAAACCAGCTGGAAATAGTATGACTTGTCAGTGTCCAAAGCCCAGGCAGGAGCAGAGCACAGCAGCAAGCAGAATTCTAATAGTCACTCAAGGAGGCAAAATCCCATATGAGAGCAAGAGAGAGATTTCAGAAAGAAATACATAAGAACTACAAGAGGTGATGCTGGCCATGTTTTTGCCTGATTTTCCTCTGTGTCCCTTAGGAAATACCTTGTTATGACGTCTCAGCAGCAAGAAGCATTGCCTGGATACTATTTATCTGTGGTCATTAAAAATCCCTTTTCAACTTTGTTGAGAAAAACAATGCTCCATCCAGCACCCTGTGGCTGTGCTTCACTTAGTGGCATGCTTCTTTTGGCTGAAGGATTTTCAGAGGTGTTCAAAATTGTTATACACCCAGCACTCACACAGATTTCCTGGATGATGTGCACAAGAATATTGCATTGGGAATAGCTGGGAATCCTGGCCAGGATCCTTTCTAGTTTCATCTGCTCTGTGGTGCTGCAGTAAACATTCCCATCTGCACCTCTGGATGTGGTCACACACATCCCTCTCCTGTTTGCTGACATATGGAATGAATAGTTAACAGCTTTATTGACATTTCTGTACAGGGAGCAACTGTCATAACAAAAAGATACCCCGGCATTTAATTTATCTACAAATTTACCTCTTTCGTACTGACCCTAGACCTGCAATTCTGAAATGCACTGCCATAATCAATACCAGATTTTTCCAGTAGGGATATTAACAACTTCACTTATTGCCACACACTTCTTTGTCATCCTTTTTAGATCTTCCTTTCTGGTATAGCACATTTTGACTATGAGGTGATACAGACAATCGGTAATAAAGCCCTTGGATGGCTCCTGTATCAGTGATCAAGAAAACAGTGTCAGAATTGGATATTTGGGAGGGGAGCTGAAAGAGAGGAGGCTTTAAATTTCACTTAATGATGTCTACTAATACATTGTCAGAAAATGAAGCAACATCATCTACATCTGGATGAGAAAAGGAAATAGTCGTTGTTCCATTTTCACATCCAAAAGCTTATGAAGTGACAAATGGTGTTTATCCTATCTGGAAAAAATGTTATTCTTAATTGTAATACTGTCATTGCAGCCAGCTCTCACAGATTCAGTGTGTGGCTCATGACAAATGGTGTCTTTTCAAGCCCTGGTTTGATTATATAGGAATCTCAACAATGCTTTTCTTTCAAGTTTGAAAATATCTCCTAGAGCAGAACCTGAAGACGGAAAGGCAGAGAATTCACTGTATATTGATGTTTTAAAATGTCATCATTTTAAAGGAAGTGTGATCATTTCTTCTTATTTTTCAGTTTTCCAAGTTAGTAATACCACACTGTGGAAAAGGAAGGCATGATATACACAGGTAGACATAAACATATTTGTTGCCACAGTGTCTCTCTGCAAAAAACCACATTTATCAATACAAGCCTTGTATTTTTATACATATATCAAATGCTTACATATATAGAAGGTGCAGGAATATGTAATTATACTTCTGTGTGTTCACATGATTACATTTCCAAGACTCATCAGGGAAGGTACATGCCATAATACTCTGAAGATTATCCATACAGTAAGACCACAAGGAGAAACTTTCTGTGAGAAAAAAAAACCAAACAAACCAAAAAACAACAAAACCACAACAAAACAAAACTGAAAAAACCCAGCTTATACGTCATTAGACAGTGGATTTTTCACATTAAGAAACAGCAAAACTAGAAATGAAGTAAACTTTTATGAGATGATTTTCTGCAGTTGAAGATTGGTGGGAATATGCAGGTAAATCCAATGCTTAGCTGAAGGCAGTTGGTACACATATTTTGACATATATATTTTTACCGGACATCAAAGAGCATTAAAAGGGGAAGTGCCCATCTCACAGTTTCCTGAAAGTGCTGGGCACTCATTCACATGCAGAGCAGCTTCTTATCTACTGAGCCATCACTTACTGTGATTGTGCAGCACTTTTCAAAAACAAGGGGACAATGAACGAGCAGGAGAGGATCTTTCTGTCCCCCAGACAGCAACAGCCACTTTTGCCCTGTCACAGTCAGCTTGAGGGAATGCTGTTGTAGTACGTAGGAATGTCTCACTATGGGGTTTTGACTTGAAAGAGATCTTGGTCCAGTCTGAATAAACATTTTTATGCTTAGCCACAGAAAGATGTCAAGAGGATGGTTTAACACATTGGAATTAGAATATTTCTTGTAAACTAAGCACAGCTTAATTCCTTTGAACATGGAGGTGCCTGGCCATGGGGAACACAGAGTTTATGGTCATGCTGGCATTCTTCCTCTGGCAAACAGAACTCCAAAAGGAATAAACATGGGAAGATGAAGCAAGGCAGAGGGGAGGTGAGCTATGGGAGCAGCTGGGGGTACTGTGGCTTCCAGGCTGGGGCTGGGAGGGTCACTGTTGAGGTGGCACTAATTTCCATCTATACAGAGCTTTGAGATCCCTTCTTGGACCATGCTGTGGAAGCTTGACATCTCGTAGATAACAGTGCCCTGAGTGGAAAATTCGGCAGGAGCCTGGTCAGAGGAAGCCTTTGGAGTCTCTGGAGTCCCTCAAACTTGCTGCCAGGTGCTCAGCAGCAGGGAGTGAGCACTCGGTAGCTCAGTGCCTGTGTGCTGGCAGACTGCCAGAGCAGGTATTCATTTGGGGTATCCCAAATCTTCTGGGGTTAAAATGACACAAATTATCAAGATGACAGATTATTTAAAGTGAGTCATTTCACCCAGCTGATTCCAACAGGACATTTGGGAGCAGTGTCACCTGCATGCTGTCTCCACCAGAGATGAGCAGCAGGAACTATTATTTGGTTTGAGAATAGCAGGGTACCACACACACCCTTCTAGAAACAACCAAGGGATATGCAGAGAACAGGACAACTAATTTCCTTCAAGGATTTCAAGCAAAGGCTTTGTGGTGGCTGTATTTAGCAGATATTTACTGTGAAGTAAGCAATACAGTTTTACAAAGGCTGTGGGGCTACTGTTGAAATGTGAAGGTGCTGAGACCCTGCTTTGTGGGATTCAGACCAACACCCTTTGTGGCACTGCCAATCCCCTGATCCACACCAAGAAAAAATAGAAAAAAATTCCATGCATCCACCTATTAAGCCAACCAGCTCTTGCTAGTCCCTTTTCCTGCCAGCACTGGCAACTGTGGGAAGTATAGTAGGGTGAATGCCACAACTGGTCAGACAGGGTGTGGAAGGAGGGCTGCGCATGGTGGCAACGTGAGGGCAAGGAACAGCCCTGTAGTGGGAGGCACGGTGCTCCTGGCCTCTGCCCAAAATGAGTAGATCCTTTTCTTTACCCTTTTGGAGTATCACAGTGGAAGAAGCTGAGGCAGTGGTCCTGTAATATCTCTGGGTACATTTTTGTCCCTGCTCAGCCCTGGGCCTTTGCTCTGCAGTGATGCCTTCCCACTTACGTAGATCTGCAGCAGATGAAAAACAGCTGAATTGAAGGATAGAATGGGTGTAAGAACTTGGGCTGTACCTCTTGTTTCCAGCAGAACCCATCCTTATCTAGAGCAATTCATAGAAAATAGTAGATTCCCTTTGGATTTACACCAGAATAGAAAAGCAGAAGCTCCTGAGAAGTTCCACAAGAGCCATGTACTCTAGTACAAAGCACACCCACCCTTTTCTCTGGCCTCTTCTTTAGGATGACTCATGCAGATTTCTGCTTGCTGTTGCCTTCGATCACTCCAGTGAGTCTGCTGTGATTCAGCTGTTCTCATTTTGAACTCCCTCAGAGTATTTAGTCAATTCCAGCTTACCAAGATCGGAAACTAATGAAAACAACATGATGCAGTTTCCAGAGATGACTGATATGCTTGATGCTCAGCCACCTTTCTCGGCTGAACTGTCATGCAGCTTCTCTGCAGGAACACAATCAACTTTAACACTCATTGGGACAGCAGGCATGGGGATGTCTGCCACCATCTCCATTGAAGAGTTCACATTTCAACCAAGTATTTTTTAATCACATGTTATAAAGAAAAGATGATGTTACACACACTAGAAATAGCTGGAAATAATATTTTACAGGGCCAGATGGTATAGGGCTGTCACTGTGGGCCTCAAGAGTCCTGTCTTTTCTTTAAGAAGAGGATGTCCTGTCTGAAACAGAAAGATGCAAAATTAGGAAGGGTCCATCTCCAAAGATATTTAGCATGTGGAGCAGATGTATCGGAAACTTCTCTGTTAGACCTGGAAGGTTGAGAGGGGGTCAAGTCTATGAGCTTAAGTATATTTTTGAGTGGGAAAACAGATATAAAGGGGATCTTGAAATAAACAGCTGATAGGGAGAACCAGAGAAATGTGTCCACAGATCAGCCTGGCTTTTTGCAGTACATAATAGAAATAGATACTTGAACAGGACAACAAGCTGCTTTAAGTGGGAAGAGATGAAGGAAAAGAAAAAACACAGCCTTGTTGATTAGAAAGTTCCATTACATTTAGCAAAGGCCTGAAGGAACTATGGGATGAGGAAAGGCTTGTTTTGGGGGAGGTTGCCAACTGAGCTGTGATGTTATTGTAAAAAAACTATTTTGGTTCTTGCGCAAGTCTTGGGAGACAGTTTTTTAAAATTCCAGGGAAAAAAGAAACCAAAGCAGCCAGATCAAGTGGAATCTCTTTTCTGTCTTCTTTTGTGAGCAATAACAGCTCAAGTTACAAATTAAGATTATTTGTGCTTAGGATTCAGCATGCTACCTTTTAATTTCCAGTGCACATCTGTGAACCATCTAAGAAGTTCTACAGCAAAAACAGGAAAGATGAATGATGACATTACCCAGTGAAACAAATTAAGGCAAAAAAAAATCCTAAGACAACCAAAAAATCCTGTTTGGAAGGAAACTCAAAACAAAGAGTTTTCCCCTCCTTTTAAATATACTATAAAGAGCATAAAGGGCACACATATAATTTCTTTTCCTTTGGGACACAACTGCAAACCACATAATGGAAAAAGACACTTAAACAAGTTGGCCAGAAGAATGGAGCAAATGCGTGGCTAATGTGGAAATACCTCAGCCCTGTTGCTGATCTCAGGACCTCTGCTTCTTCTCAAGTAAAAGCTCCAGCACCACTGCACAATCACGAATTGGATCAGCCATTGGCTCATGAGTGACAGAGCAAAAATCTGACTTCCTGCAGAACACAGGGCATTGCCTAGCCATCTGCAGAGCCTCCTGGGCACAGGGCGTGAGGAGATCAGAGGAACAATCCTGATTGCTTTAAGGTACTACCAACACCATCGACAAGGCTTTGGTTTTCTGGAAACAAATGCTTTTCTTTGAAGCAAGTTACTCCCTCACTTCCAGGTGACCAGATTTCACACCCACCTACCTCTGTTCTTTGAAAGATAAGTTCATTAAAAAGTCAAGATCACTGCCACACCCATCTCCTCTCTAATGTGAGCCATCCTGGCTTTTCAGGCTTTCCTCTTGAGGAAGCTGATCCCTTTGTCCTTTTCGGTTGCCTTTCTCTAATCTGCTCCATTCTAGTGATGCAGGTACCATAACCACACACACTACCCCAAATGGGGGTGCACCAAGCTGGAAGAGTCTCTCTGAGGATGCTCACCATTTTCCTGGCTTTTTGGCTGCCATGGCACACTGCGCTGAGGTTTTAAGAGAGCAGTCCATGCTGACTCCAACAGCATTTTCTGGAGTGGTGGCTGCCAGTTGTGAGTTCAGAACTATGTAAACATGATTCAGATTATTCTACAGATTATTCTACCCAAGGCATCACCTTGGTGAACACTGAGGCTCATGTGTCACCCTTCTGCCCCCTCCCTTGGCTTTGTTAAGTACCTCTGGAGTTCTTCACTTACAGCTCTTCTTTGCACTTCACCAGACAAATGAGTGTGTCATTGACTGCAAACCTGGGCACGCCAGAGACACGCTGTTACTCCAGGCTGCTGGTGACGTTAAGTAATACCAGAGTGACTTCTAGGGGTTCTGATGCTGCTGCTTTTCTAGTCTAAAAAAATATCACAGTAGAGCTGTTAGCTTTCCTTTCCATTTTCAAATCACAAAAGGACTTTTCATTCAGTCCATGATGACTTAGTATCTTCATAGCTTTTGCCAAGAAATTGTCAAAAGCTACCTGAAAATCTAAAGACAGTATGTCCAGTATCTCTACATTCTTGTTACCATCCCTATGGACTTCCAGCAGACTGGTTGCAAGGTTGTCCCTTACAGAAGTCATGTTGACTGCTTCCCTTGACATCACACTTCCCTGTGTGTACATGTTTTTTTGGCTCTGCTGCTGTAGAAGGGATGGAAGTCAAACTCTCTGGCCTGTTCTTTCCCAAGACCCCTCTAGCTGAGGGGTGGCAATCCAGCTCTCCTCCTTCTCTAGCATGGAGGCCACTTGTAATGGCAGTTTACACACCTTGGGCCACCAGTTCTGCAGCTTCCCATGGGAAATAGTCTGTAAATGCTGCCTGGTCCTACTGGTTTACTGACCTCCAACTTATCTGTTTGGTCTATTATTTCCTATGAATTCAATTAAGGTTGCACTAACACCTCTGAAGAACTGCTATCAAGAATATGCTGGGTTTGGGGCTCTGTCTCATGTTGTCACCAGGAAAGACTGGAACATTAAACCCAGTAAGCATTTCTGCTGTTTTCATGTCTTCCCCAAGTGCCCTTTTACATATTTGTCCTCAAACTAGTTGGCTTCCTGCCTTTGCTATATAAAGAACTATTTACTATCAGTCTCTGCAAGGCTCAACTCACATTAATTTTTAGCCCTTTTAATTTCTGGTATATGGTTGACTTGCTTTATTTTATGGGCTTTCTTGTTCTCCTAATTTGGATAAACTTCCCATTTTTTAAACATTAACTTGCTGCTTGTGATAGCATCCTTAATGTACCTATTGAGCTGTGAAATGGTCTTTTTGGATCACATTGTTTTCTATTCAAATTATGTCAAAATTTTTACCTGAGATTTTAATATAGTATTTTTTAACAGCACCGGGCTGCCTGTTCCCTTCTGACTGTTCTGTTTAAGACTTGCTTCCTTCCTTTTTTTTTTTTTTTTTAAATCTCATTTTGATAAACCTCTCTTGAAAATGAACATCCATATGCTGAATCTGCTTGGGTTGTTCTCTCCTGCAGCACTGCCTTAACTGTATTGTGATTACTGACACAGAATTGCTCTCCCAGTAACATCTGAAGCCTATGTGTCACCCAACAGCAACTCCAGAATAACATCTTTTTGTGGGTTCTATGGTTAGGTTTGTTTTGTTTTCTCTTTCAAACAAGGTTTTATTTGGGTCTCTGCACCCCATGTTGATAAAGATTCAAACGTGGATCATTCTAGAACCTGCCTTAAACATGTAGCTTTAATCTCACTTAATAGTTCACAGAATCAGAGATTAATTGAGGATGGAAGATACCTCATCAACCCATCCCTGCTCAAAGGAAGATTAGGAACAGCAGGTTGCTCAGGGATGTGTTCCATTGCATTTTGGCTATCTCCAAGGATGGAAGCTTAACAACCTCTCTAGCAAACTGTTTTAGTGTTAGACCACATTCACAGTGAGAGATTTCTTTTCTTACATTTAAATGGAATTTCCTGTATTTCAGTTTCTGCCCATTGTCTCTCGTTTTTTCTTTAAATGTCTTTGAGAAATCTCCTTTAAGTAGTTGCAGTGACACAGACTTTTGAGAGATCTCAGAACAGCCAGGCCAGGTTTTTAGTTCATGACAGTCTTTTTCTTTGTTAGGATCCACGTAAAGATCCCTGCTATTTAGTACTCATGACACTGCATTTGGACTACTGTGTCCAATTTGGGGTTCCTAGGAGAACATTGACAAACTGGAGAGGGTCTAGTAGAGTGTCACCAAGATGGTGGTGGTGATGCAGCACTCATTGTGGGAGCAGGGACTGAGAAAACTGGATTTGTTTAACCTGGAGAATAGCAGGTTAAGGGATGGTTTTTACAGTGCATACATCTTCCTTATGGGGAGTTACAGGAAAGACTGAGTTACATGCTTATTGGATATGCATTGTAAAAGGAGAGAAATTCCAGCTGGACATATGGAAAAAAAAACCATGGGAGTACTTAACCAGGGGAACAGGTTGCTCAGAAAGGTGGTGGGATCTCCATACTTAGAGACACTCAACACCGGAGCTGAACTGGGCCCTGAGAAACATGAAGTAACTTAGAAATTAGTTATGCTTTGAGCAGTAATTCTTCCTCCACCCTTGCTTTTGGCATACCTTTTCCTTAAAGCTCACCTATAACTTATGGCAAGATAATTGCCTTCTCTCGGCATAAGCATTTGTGAATGCCAGGCTTCATTCCCAGTCAGAGCAGAGAGCACACTTAATGACACAGCTCTCTGGTAACAGAACATGTTTGGCATCTCTCACTGCCTCACAGTGCCTGGAAGCATAAAGCTGAGTGCCCTCCAGGGCAGTGAGAGCAAGTCCAAGATGAATAACTCTTCCACTGCAAGGCAAGATGGAAAAGACTCAGAACAGTCATGAAAACATTGCTCCTTTGCAGGCAAACTTATCCCTGCTTTTCTATCCTTTCATGTAATCCACCCACCACAGAAAGTTGCTAACTAGGACTTGGAAAGTAAAACGTGCATTAAATGAATGGGTTTGGCAAAGGGAACATCTGTTTATGAGTAACTTCTTGTTCTCTACATATGATAATGGTTATGGATTAGTGTGCAGAATACTGAACTTGTTTACAGCTCCTATGAACTGTATGTTTTGAATCATTAATAAGGAGCATTTTCAAATGCAGAATTTCTCATCAACACAAGCATTGCTGCTTTACCCCTCCCTCAATAAGTGCAATTTAATTTGCAAATCAAATATCAGCGACAGTCACTTAATGTCACTCTTTCTGAAGCCTCAGAGCCACAGAGATCAACATTTTTATTGTCACAGTCTCTTCTATTTAGTATATTGATATTCATGACACTTACCCAGCAAAAATAGAACCATTTTCACATGATCTCTGAAAGATATTTCAGTTTTAATCTGTCATGACACCAAAGAAAGTAGGAAATTTTTTTGGGGGGGGTGTCTGCTTGTTTAAAATAAATCTTGGAAACAGAGAATCTAAAATGAAATTATCTCTAGCTCAGACTAAATATATTTACACTTCTTTCTCCTTACAGAAGCATAGTCCCTTCTAGGGGAGATGGGCTGACCACAAGATTTATGAGGAGGACTCTGCATCTAGTGTTCACCTTTAAGAGTTTTCCATGATCTGACTCTCACCTTTTTCAGCTCAGATGCTTCCTTCCCCTCTTGCTTTTCACTCTACTCTTTAGGCAGCTCATTCTCTTGTAGAGATACTGTCTTTAAAAGCAATAAAATAACTTTTTAGTAGAAGTACATGTGTGTAAGTCCCAGCTAGTTGTTACACTGACTTAACCTCCAGCCAGTGTTAAAAGTTTGGAGGGCTGCAGATTTTCTGAGCTCCCTACAGAGAGCACATGTCTTTTGCTTGTTTCTCCCTTGCATTTTCATGTGGTATTGCCTCTGCCTTGCTGCTTATTTTCTCTAGATTGCAACGTGAGCCTCCCGAATGCCACCACTAGTGTGTGACTGGGAGGTCTGCATTCCAGCTCCCCATCTGAGCTGGGAGCAGCAGAGAATAGTCCATTACATATTCTGGTAGGAATGCCTTTTTTAAAAGAGCTTTCTGGCAACACTCCAAACACAGCAAGTGCGGGATGAAGATCTGATTTCACCTCCAATGCAAGGAATATTCATGTGAAAACTTCTTTTCCACGGAAGAGATTGCAATAACAGTTAAAGGTTGTAATTAGTTTCTCTGCGTTATCTGATTTCAATGAGCGTGCACCACACCCTCCACAACCACACTCAGACCTGCTTGTAGCTAAACTAATCTGAAGGGAATTGGTTGTCTGTTATTTCCTGTGTCCAAACAGATACTCAAAATTACTTGGGGATCACTGGACAAGTTTATCAGACAAGACAACAAGAAAAAAGTATTAAATCATAAGAAAATTCACATGACTCCATTTTGGACTTCCTATTACAACTTTGCCAAGTGCAGAACCTGGGGGAAGAAGACTCTAGGTAGGATGTGCAGTGGTCTCTAAGCAAGCAAACCCACGATCAATGCCTAGACAACCTTTAAACCAGCTATCCATGAGAGAGCATTTTTCATAAAACAACTAACCTCTTCTCCACTCAGCAGTTTTCAAGAAGGACCTACCAGAAATAAGCCCAGGGAATATTATTCACCTCTACTAGCTACTAAAAACGAGCAGATCCGCAGAGATGTTTGCTTCATGTCATCCTGCAATGTTTCACACATCCTTCACCTGCTAATCCCTGACAGTCTCAGTACTTCCTATCTCGCTGTATGTCACCTCTCCCCTTACTAGACCCTCTGTAGTCCATGGGTGTTTTACCTTAGGCTATTAAAATGACTGCATGAAAAATAAACTGATTTCAAAGCAATTGTTCCTAACCAGTACCATGAAAATTGCAGTTTGTCTCAGACCTATAATGCAAGCTCAGATTCCCAAAGATTGATGTATAGTTTTTGAGTGTGTAAAGAGGTTGGTTGGTCTCATGTAAAATTCACCTACAGTCCTGTCCTCGTTTGTGTCCTTGGACCTCCAGAGCTATTATGACGATATGTAATGTCAGGGGCTGGACACAGACACGTCCCATTATTACAGGAAGGCTTAGGCTCCCTTCTGGAATCAAATCACTTAAACAACAAAGATTTTGACTCACAACAAAGGCAGACTGTCTCCTTTGTTATCTCTGATGGTTTCTCTGAATGTCAAAGACATGCAGACACAGCAGAGAAAAGAAACGTTAGCAACTATATGCAGACAAACATTGAAGTCTTCATAGCAGCAAAAATCCCCCACCCTTGTAGAGACTTTTGGCTGAAAGATAATGTCTTTGTTCCCAGCTCCAAGATGCTGTCACTCCTATTTGATTTCTTCTCCTCTAAAAGAAACAGACTTCTGCACATGCTTTGTAAATGAAACGGATTGCATTGAAAAAATGTTTACTGTTATCTTTTTCTTCTTAACAAAAAGTGCCTGTGGGGTCCCTCCTTTCAATCAATGGCTTGTCAGAAAGCATCAACAGTAACACTGAAGGAGTTTGATGTGTCACTTTCATCCCTGATGATCCAGAGGAAGGAGACGCAAGTTTCACTGGACGGATGCTGGAGTTCCTGAGCACAGACTGTCTATATTGGAACTGATCAGATATTTGAGCTTTGATAACTTTGTTCATAAATGCTCCAACCCGCTGTTAAAGAGAGGATACGGCCTGTGGCAGATATGACCCTGAGAGTTCCTCTTGAAAAGATTAAATCTACCATATCTTCTAGGAAAATTTGCACAGTAAGGAAAATTACAAACTTAAAAACATTCCAACTCATCTTCCATAAACAAGACCACATATCAAAATGTTATAATCTGCTCATTTTTATACTTAAAAGTGCAAGTCTTATTAAAAGTTCAAGACTATTTCCATCCAAAAGCTTGAGAAAAATAAACCATCCATCTGGGTCTTGAATTGTTATATAGGTATATCTACTTAGAGGTATAAAATTTATAAGAATATAATAGGATGCTTTGCAAGTTTGAAACTTCCAAAGTTAAATGCCTCTAATAAAGCATCTTCTCCAATGCTGAAGAGTGAGTAATCTAAAAATACAATTAAGAAACCCAAATACCTTGAACTGTGCCTTACTCCTCACTGTATTACAATGATTTTTTTTCTCCTGTGAAGTCGCCAGGGTAACAGAGATGTGAAAAGAGGCCATGAGGGACAACTGTGTGGGACATTAGCTCCTGATGCCAATTACCACAGTGGTAGAGCTGACTGTGAATGTAAGGCGTCACGGCACTTGGGTGCCTGCCCCTTTATCTTGTCTCTGCGCTGTAAAAAAATCCCTTTACTTAATTCTGGGCATCAGACTTCTTAGGTCTGTTGTCACAAGCTATCAGAAATACTGGTCTTATTACCATGACATAAAACTATTTATTAAGGCTAATAGTCTAACAACTAACAGTCCCCTGCCAAATTGTGCATAATCTCTCACACAATGTCTTTCTAGACCTGCAGATTTATTAACACAAAAAGTGAAAATATCAGAGTGATGGAAAACAACTGAAACCCCTTTGACTCAGTCACCCCTCTGAATGCATCAGGCAGTGCATTTTCTGTTGCCAACCATAGCAGGGATATCTGGGCAGGCTTCTTTTGTGACCATGAACTGTACTCTGAGAGTATAAACAAGGTAAGAACCTCTCCGAACCCAGAAGGCTGCAGCATCTTTCCCTTCCAGCAAGCAGTGCAGAGCAGAGGGAGAAAGGATGGGAGCCTGCTGGGCAGCGGGACTGTGCAGCTGGGGCAGGGGCCAGTGCTGAACTCTTGAAGACAAAAGGCTTTCCTGTACATGAAGAGCCTTTTAAAAGCTTCCTCTCATGGCCTGAGAGTTCACAGGCTTGGTAGACAGACTCTACTAAAGCTATTTAAAAACTTTTCTTGCCTGATTTGAACATAGTGGCCCCATTGAGGAGTGACATTTTTGTCTGGAGATACATCCTGGCTAGGATGTGGTAAAGTATTGAGAAAAACTTTGTTAGCAGTCTAGCGGGGACATCGCCCCCTTCTACAGCCCCAAAAAGGGGGGTGGGGGTGGCACTGGGCTAATGCAAATGGCTGGGGCAAGAAATAAAGAACCAGGAAGGGGAATGGGACACAGGGATCAAAGCAAGGATCCTGGATCAATATTTGAGCAGAACCAGAATCAAGACAGCAAATATGTTGTAACAAAATACTCCCTGGGATTCCCAGGATGTCTGTGGAAAGCCAAGCTCTCTTAGGTTCCTTGGGAACTCCCAAATGTGCCTGTGGTGTCCAAAGGCAGCTTTAAGTATCCTTGGGCCTCACCCAAGTACAAGTCAGTTACAAGTCAGGATGGTCAATTTTTGACCATCAAATCCATCAAGCATAATCTTCCCTGTATTCACCAATAAATTTGAAAACTGGATAAAGAGTCTTCATAACATTCAAGACAACATAGTTTAACACAGATAGCTAACACACAGATGGCAAACATGACTTCTGCTGCCCCCCACATGCTCTCCCCAAATGCCCTGTAGCTACCTACAGCATAAAAATAAATTCCTCATGCTTCTCATTTTGCTATCATCATTATCACAGTACAACCGTGCCCACATCTGGCTGGGGATAAGAATTACTCTATTGCAGTAGTGAGCAGGGGCCAGGAGATTGCCGTGGTAGGCACTGGTTCACAGGCAGAGGCAATGCCCACTTGGATGAACTAAAGACTGCAGTGGAAGATGAAAATGGAAAGATGAAACATCGAATGTTATCTGAATGCAGTCTGGATTCAGCTGAAGGAGAATGATCAGGGCCAGTTTTTCCCTTAAACTCACCTCTTCAGACTTGGCTGACAGGATGATGTCTAGGACACTGTCAGGCAGATAAGAGCATTTTCCATCTATAATTAACCATCTCTGGCAAAAGAGGTGATGAAGAAGCAGGTAACAAAGATTTTATGTGATACTTTGTATTGGTTTAGCATGAATGGTAAGAAACCAATTAGTGATCTGCTTTAAAACTTTAGGACAGCCAGGTTGGCCAACTGGATACAAGTGTACACCTCTGGGACACACGGCTTAAATACAGGTGGGATTTTGGGAAAGGGGTCTTTCTGCTGTGGGCCTGCCATGAGGTAACATCGAGGGGGGAGCAGCAGGACCCAGCTTAGGCCCCACCGCCCCCGGGGCCGTGCCAGGGCTGGCCCTGGCTGGAGCCGAGCCGGGCCCCCAAGCCCAGCAGACACCAGCAGAGAAAGGGGAGCCACGGCTGCTGACATCCAGCCCATCCTACGGCCTGCACCATGCCACCGGCCGGGCCGAGGGAGATGAACCCCCCCAGGTCCCTGGAGAGCAGCACCG
>WBMY01018585.1:250341-288554 GCA_013397315.1 Donacobius atricapilla
TCTATCTTTAAGTTAAGCCTGTTTTGTCTTTCTTCTAATCCTATTCCATAGTGGGAAGATAGACCGCGACACTAAATTTAACAAAACAAATTCGGCGAATGTGAAACCACATCTTTTGGTGTTTCTGCCTGCTTCTGCGAACTTTAACCCATTACATACTTAGGACAGATTTACATCTCTTTGTACTGTTTGATGCAAGGAAGATGAAGGCCACTATCACTGAAAGCATTTTAATCTTGTAATTGATCATGAAGTCTGTTCCACAACTGGTTACCACCACCCCTCTTGCCATACACAAAAGCATCACAGTCACAAGATACCAAACAGCCACATGAGCTCCAAGTCTGAAGCCTGATTCTTGCCTTTTTTCTTGTGGGAAGTTCCTGTTAAGATCAAATGCATCAATACTGTGGGAGACACAAAAGCAGAGCTCTATCATTTATGATTATAATCTATTTTGGAACATACTTTGCATTTCAGAGGTGTTAATCTCAAAATACTGGCCAACATCTTTGTTTTCACAAAATTTCTTACTGCATTATTTTCCCTGTAAAAATGCCTCACTTGCCCTTTCCAGAGCTACTTTTCCAGATAGAGTATATGCTGTGCCAGGGAAAGAGGAGGGAGGCTGACACTTTATGGCCTGAAGGTCAGGGCACCCTTTCTTGATGAAAGAGCTCAAGGCTTCATTACTATTCAATTACCAGACAAACATCTGATCTTTTCGCACGTTCTTCTGGAGAAACAAAAAAACAAAACAAAAATTAAAAAAGACCTTGGTGTTGGCCACTAAAATAATTCAAAAATTCTAAAATCTAAACTGTTTTTGTAGGATTGCATGAGCTTTTCATTTCACATCCCCCTCAGCCAGTAAGTTTCATAATGGAAGCAACAGATTTTAGTAGGACTGGACTTCCCCTCAGCAGTTCTTCCCTTTAGAATTGGGGTCATTTAGATTGGAAGAGACCTTAGAAGTCATCTTGTCCCTCCTCTCATTAAACATTAGCCCAGCAAGATCACATGGCCCAATACCGTGTAAGTCAAGTTTTGAAGGTCTGGAAATGACACAGATTCTCTGGGCAGCCTGTTCTGGAAGGAAATCCCTTCATGGTGAAAATGATCTTCCTAACATCTGAATGAATTTCCTGTGCTGCAGCTGGTGCCCATTGCCTTTTATCCTATCAGTATGCACCACACAGAAGAGTCTAACTCATGTTACTGAGCTGGGGAGAGCAAAACCATCTCCCTTGGCCTTCTCTTCATGGGACTTGACAAAACCATCTCTGACTGCTTCTCTTCAAACACCATATGCTCCTGCACCCTCACTGTCCTGGTGACTCTCTGCTGGTCTTGCTCCAATTTGTCAACAAACTTCTTGAACTGGGGAGCTCCAGAGCAGACACAGTACCCCCGCTGTGCAATTCACAAGTATGGAATACCGGAGAGGAACAACTACTCTTGACCTGCTGGATGTACTCCTGCTAACTGCCCAACACGTGGTTGGTCTTTGCCAGTATATTACAGATCACAGAATATTCGGAATTGGAAGGGACCCAGCAGGATCATCGAGTCGAGCTCTTAAATGAATGGCCCAAACAGGGATTGAACGCACAACCTCGGTGTTATTAGCACCATGCTCTGACCAACTGAGCTAATCTCACATCCTGCTTGAGGCACACGGGGACACCCAAACCCCTTTCTATAAAGCTGCTTCCCAGACAGTTGGAGAGACTAGGATGTTGCACAAACTTACTCCATCCCATGAACAGGACTTCGCATTTGCCTTTGCTGACTGTCACGAGGCTCCTGTCAGTCCTTTCCTCTCACTGTCAGGGTCCCTGTAAATAGCAGCCTTGCCCTCCAGAATGTTAACCACATCCTGGCAATTTGGTATTACCCACAGGTTCCAGTTGTCAATACACACATTAAAAAGTGTTGGCCCCAGTACCCAAGCCCAAGGAAACACCACCAATTGAAACCTGCCACCAGATGGATTTTGTAGTGCTAATCCCAACCTTTTGAGTCAGGCAGTCCAGTCAATTTTCTATCTACCTAATTGTCTTATATACTCCATATCTGACCTTAGAGAAACATCTGTAAGATGTTTGAGAGCTGCAGCCTCTGTGTGAAAAGAAAACCACAATAAAATTTGGATTAAAATATATTTGTTACATTTTCTGAGCGCGTGACTTTGCAAATTAGCCGAGTTTTTGTTTACACAATTTTATTTATATTTAAACCAAGTGTGAAGTGTTAATATGGGGCTCAAACCCTTTTACATATTGGGGGATGCACATGTGGATATGCTAGTTGCTATTTGTTTTGGTTTGGTTTTGGTTTTTTTCTGGAAGATGCTTTGAAATCCTGTGGGTGAAAGATGCAGTAGCAACAACCAAGTGACTTTTCCTGATGAACCTCACTCACTGCAACTACAGTGACCAATACTGTTAATGTTCTACTTTTCCACAAATCTTCTGCCTACAGTAATGGATTATGTGGCTATTCAGGTTTCTCTCTGTGTGCTGTGCTACCTGTGATTCATGAAGGCAGCCCTCCCAGCTGCAGCAGTCACTGCCTTCCCATGGCACTGGCAATGGCAGAAGTACATCTGACCTCAGGACCACTCCAATCTTTCCCTCTGTCCCTGCCCTTCTCACATTAGACCAGGCCATCCTTGCAACATCAAAAAATCAGTTTCACTCACAGTGTTGAGAAACCTTGCACTCCATTTGAACAGATGCCAGATTTATTCACCACCAGCGCTAAATGGGACAGTGGGGGTGGGGATGGAAAGATTACATTTGAGAAGGGAAGATTTTTTTGCAAAGAAACCGAAGAAAGCTTATTGAGAAACTTCAGGACTCATTACTGTACCAAAAGGCAGCCAGGGCTTTTGGTGATCACATCAGTTGTCTTCCACAGATAAAACATCCACTTCTGAAGAAGAGGTTTTTGTGCTAGTAGACTAGCTGCAGGCACTTTGGATGGCGGGAAGCCCTGCATGTCACAACAGACACAGGTAAAAAACTTCACTTGCTGAATGGGTCACACAGTGGGGTGGGTGCAGCCTGAGCACTGTCACTGCCCACCAGGACTGTCTGAAGAACCATCCCAGAATCGTGTGCTTATGGCAGGCACTGGCTGGGAGATGGTCATGCACACTGAAATTTGTGGTTTGCTTCTGCTTAGACAGAAGAGCTTAGTGACAGCTTTCCGAAAATCAAAATTAAGGAAGTGTTTAAGGTTTTAGAAAGAGGGAAAAGGAAATAATACACAAGTTCATAAAAAAGCTATTTTGAGAAAAAAAAAATCTCTGTCTTCCCACAGCAACTGCAACTGCTGAAGCTATTCATTAGCTTGCTAAGTTGCTTTGGATATCTGGATGAAGACAGGTGTTATCTGAGGAAGGGAAGCTTGACCAAAATTATCAGGAAGCAGAGCCTAGAGAGACTGATGCTTTCTTGTTGAAAAGTTCAATTGGAAAGCACGAACATAAGGCAACAGTGAGAGAACAAACCCCACTGCACACATGCTGGGCACAGTGTTTAAGGCAGTACTGGAATGCACTCAGAGATGATGGGGATGTGGCTAGTCATAAGAGCCGACGTAGAATGAAAGCTTTGTAAAATCTGGCAATGCTGTAAGTTCAAATGGTTGTATCTCAGGGTGTAAAATTTTTTCTTGCTTTTGTCATTGAGT
This sequence comes from Donacobius atricapilla, assembly GCA_013397315.1. Lineage (NCBI taxonomy): Eukaryota > Metazoa > Chordata > Aves > Passeriformes > Mimidae > Donacobius > Donacobius atricapilla. Next base: position 254,041 of record WBMY01018585.1, read on the forward strand.
TTTCAGCATACATTCAGGACACAGAGACCCAGGAGAGCAATGGCTTACCATGTTCTTACTCTGCGAGGACTCAACTCAAGCCATGTACCTGATGGCTGGACAGCATGAGTGATGGGTACTATTTAATGCTAATGCAAATATTTTGGTATTATTTTAAAAATATAATTTAAAAAGTAATGGTATGCTTTAGAAGAAATTCCAAAGCTGATTGCAAATTAACGCCACAGACACAAAACAGAATGAAGTAACTTTTGGGGGGGAAAATTACAATTTTCCTCCATGTAACATAATGATGTATGTTCATGTTTTTCAGAGAATGAGGAATACTAAGGTCAGCTCTAACGATCTGTGTTTTTCATTCTGTTTAGCACGAAAAGGGACAACTCTGCTCAGGAGCAATGCCTCTGCAGACTATGGCTCAAACTCTTGTAATGTCAGCTGGTATCTCCCCAGAAGCAATTTATTTCTAGAAGTAGCCTTGAAGATATAAAAACTCCATTATTATTACCAAGCTCTGCCATCAGCAGTCTCAGCTTAAGGTTACTGTGATGATTAATACTTGAGGAATGTCTGAACAGGGCTTGAATGCTGTGGAGGAACAGGATGCTTGTGCCATGCCTAACACAAACTGCTCTGGCTCTGAGTTGCAGAACACAAGGTTAGACATGATAAAGAACACAGGTACTCTTGGCGAAATGGTGAATCATACTACACTGACAGAAAGAGGTTCTTTCAGGGCAAGAACTAGAAGACTGTGGAGAAGCATGAAGTCAGTGCTCAAGGCCAGATACAGCTCTAGGTAAACAGGTATTTACCTGAGTAACTCTATCAAGACAGAATCTACTTACTTCATATTTTCCTAATTAGTTTGGTAGAATTGGTCCCTGATTTTCCATGCTGTACCTTCTTCTATCTCTTTTTTCACTGCTTTCTTTTTTGCATCCTTTCTCAGCAGCACCAACTATCAGACTTCCCACTGGTTTAATGCATCACATTCACACCCAGGTTTACACTCTTTCTCTTGCCCTGTTTTACTTGAACATAACATAGTTGTGAACATTATAAAGTTTCACATCCACCTGTGACATCTTTGTTCCCAAAGTCTCTATGATGGTAAAAAAAAAAAAAAAAAAGAAAAGCAAACAAATGACACAAAGTATTGGGGTGCCTTGGTGTGGTTTCTGATACCACTCATAGACAGTGGGCTGAATCTATTGCCCTTCAAGTCATCAATAGTCTTTCTGATAAATGCCAGTTCCTCTCAAGGATCCAGTATTTGCAAGGACTCTGGAAATCTTTCACAATAGTAACCTTAAACACATCAGTCTTTTCAGAACTACACTGCCTATGACTTACAAAGGCTGTGCTGGACCCTGTCAATCATTGTTAACACAGGGAGAAAAGATACCGGGTACATAAATTAAAAAAAAAAAAAAACATAGAATTTATTATTTCCATTTTTAATGCCCATGAAGCGATCATGGCAAGATAATATTGCTTTCTCACAAAAAGGCCTTCAGCGTAATATAAATGATAAATAAACACAGAAAGTAAGGACAAAGCCACTGAAAACTCATGAGGCAGGGTGCCATTTCAATGCAGTGAGTGAACTACAGAACTGAATCCTAATTTTATTTTAAAAAGAATTAAATCTCATTATTCCCAGTGACAGAGTAGTTTTCCTTTCCTAAATCACATAGCCTTTTATTTGGTGTAAGTCACTCTCTACATAGAAAGACACTTCTAGTCTCATTCATTTAGTCTTTCTGTTTTCTACTTGGCTGAGATATGTAACCAACTCTCCCTTCCCTATGGAGAAGTGGCTTTATCTTCATTTGCTTTCCAATATGCTATTCAGAATAATTTTCCTGCTTTCAGGACTTCAAAACACCTCATTATTAAAACTCCAATTGATGCCTTGGGAAGGCTGACCTGAAACAGAGACTGGACAGAGCTGGAGAATAGAGTAGATATTTATTGAAAGGCCTTTAGGGTACACCTTGGGCAAGACAAGAGCCTGACCTTGGCTACATCCAAGGTGCACTAAGAATGGTCAGAAAATGCCAAACTGGTCACGAGGTCTTACACTTTTATAAGTTTTGGTCCATTTGCATGTGGGGGTTTACTTGTCCAATTACAGCTTCAGATTGTGAGGTCCCATCCTTCTTGTTTCTCCCTTCAGCCCACTGTTGTTTATGCTTTTGGGCCTGAAAGTTGTCCTTGGTCTTCAGCAGGAAAAGGATTTGTTTTGTCTACCTACTTTGTGAAGAGAACTAACTGGCACTTAATATGAGGCTCAGAACTACACCCTTAGGCAGCACAGAATCTGAAAAACAGGAAAGCTGAAACTTAAGGCATCACAGGTTATCTATTTTTATTATTTTTTTTCCTAATACAAAGAAAATGCATTCAGAGTTTAAAGCAAAGATAGTGCAAGCAGAGCCTAAACATCTTAATCAATACTTAATTTAGCTGGATTTGCTACTTAATTCTGAGTAGCCAAGTTCCATGGATTAATAATTGCACCTCTTGGTTTTACAAGCAGTCCTTACCAATACAAGAATTGCTGCATCTGCAAGCACTGAGACAACAAGCTAGAGGCTTACACTTTGCACTTATTATAGCTATTTATCTTAATATTCCTTGGGAAATGATTGAGATCACTTGGCTGTAAAACTACCTTGTCCAAGCCTTAAGATTATTTTGGTGTCACAGAAAGCTGAACGGATCTAAACTGAAAGAGCTTTCAGAAAGCCTCAGATATCTGCACAGTGCAACCAAAGTATTGACTCTGTCATCTACACTCACAAAAGCTGGCAAGCATCTCATCTTAGAGCAGGTCATTAAAAAAAACCCAGTGAAACAACAACCCAGCCATGGCAGAATAAAAGGAGCGTGTCTTCACCTGGGGAGTACAGCAGGGTAACGTGGGGACACAGAGACTAAAATCTGCCCAGCCTAGTGATTTGTAATAGCTAAGATATTTGTTGACAAATTGTAACAACTCCTTGATGAGCATTTGGCAATATAAAACAGTTCATCTTGTCTTTAGAAGTTAATCTTGTCTTCAGAAGAGGAATCTACACTTTGCACAGGGTTTTAATGATGCTTAGAGTCTGTCAGTTGCAGCATTCGAACAATGTCACTCGCCTTATCCATCTCTTCCCCCATGCTCAGAGTAACTGTCAATCAACAGTTCCCAGCCTTTTGTGTTTCTATCGTAAACTATAATCAGATATTTACATACCACTGAACTGCTAAGACAAAGTCAATAGCATAGCTACTTGTCCTAAGTTAGCTGCCCTGCTGAGGCATACCAGTGTCTCTGGTGAATGGATGAGCTGCCCATATCCAAAAAAAATTTCTGGGTTTTGAACACTTGGAAATTTGCCTGCCATTCACACAGCTGGAAAGAGGCATTATTGTTTTTTAGACATCTTTTTCAATCTCTACTGGATATCTCTATGTACAATGAGCTTCAAGACAATAAGACAGGCAATTCCACAGTGGCAAGCCGGAGCAATATCACTGCTTCAGTGGAGTTACTCTGGATTTAGTGTGGAAAGTCAGCTCGGAATCTGGACAACTAATAATGGGCCAGTAGATCCTTTTCTCAACTTTTTTCCCCTCCCCAAGAAAGACAATGGAGCTAATGAAAATGAAGCTGGACCAAAAATAAAGTGAAGTGACTGTTCCACACAGTTAATGTTGCACCCAGTGTTCTCATAAAAAACAGGGAGTTTCCACATGGGAAATTCCCTTAAGCTCTGTGTTTATCCTCATGAGAGATGAGAAAGCAGCCAAGTAAGAGAATGCAAAGGATTCAGCTGCTCCAAAGGAAGACTGGTGTTAGATTGCAGAGGGAGAATCAGAATTGCTATTATTTTTAAATTTAACAATCACTGTAAGCAACAGATCTCCTAATGGTCAATTAGGCCAACATAGGCATCCACATCAACATCTAAGGAGAGAGGTTCACACTTGATCTTGCCTCAGCCTAATGCAATAAAATATGTGGTAAAGGACATTTTCTCAAGTACAACACAACAGAAAATAGAAACAACACAGCTTACACAGGAGGTCTAAGACTGCTTAACTCATATGTCTTGCAGCATTAATTATATTTTTTAGTCTGTCTGTTTTCATACCACACGAGTGTCTCTGATGTTAGCTATGTTGCACCAAGAGCCTCACCAAAGTCAGGGTGACCCTTCAAGTCAGCTTTTCACAATGCAGCACCCAGAACACTGGCGTTTTGTTCCCACAATCCAACACTGTGCACAGGGCTGGTGAAAGCAATGAGTTTCACAGTCAAAATAAAGCCTCACAAGCCTGCTATCAGTACCTTGAGTTCCCTTTACTCTTCCTCCTTCCTGTCTCTCAGTGGATTCTTGATTGCATTTACCTTTCTTTTTCCCTTGGAATTTCCCAACCTTCTTCCTTCTGGATACCAGAAGGCAAGTTGGGCTCCAGCTCTGAGAACAGACTGCTTGTTTCCTCTAATGCTATGAGGAGTTTTGGCCCTGACCTCTATTACGCAGGACCAGGCGCTGCCAAGGTCTGTACAAGAATGGAGTAAGACCTTTAAGATACCATACTGTGTGACTGCCTGGACTGGAAACCCAGTGAGCAGAATGGAAGAGACTTGGAAATGCTACAGGAAATAAAGCAGCTCCTTTATACAAACTCATCTTCACCCTGTGGGACTGCAGCAGTCTGAGCAAAGTAGCTTCACAGCTAGTCCAAGACACAGCTGGAGAGCACTCCTCAGCTTCTTGCATTCAAACATGCAGTGTCTGGCCTGACTTCTGAGCCTGGATGCTACATTTAGGACCTGGCCATCAAGGGCTGTCATTAAATGATATGCTAAGAATGGAGAAATGTCACTGAAGACCTTCCAAAGATCTGATTCCCTAGCTCATACATCCTCTTGCTGCCAAACTTGTTTCCAGAATGAAAACTGATCCCCTGCTCAACAGGGAAATGTGAGATCCCCTATATCCACCAGAAAGAAGAAAGGGAAGTGTCTTGTTCGCAATCCTTCCTTCTCTGCTTACACAGAACCTCAGCCAGAGGCAGTGACACAGGGAATGAATTCCTTAGAAACTGTAGGAAATGGCAAACACTTGGTGCAGCTTCCCTGTTTTAATCTTCTTTCATTTCCATTATGTCTAGCTGAAAACAGGCAGGTCTTCCATCCTTGGCCATGATTCTGGATCTAAATCTTCTCTGGACACCAATTACTTTTGCCCACAGCCACTGAAATCAATGGGACTTCACATACTGATGGCAGAAAGTCTCAGCTGGAGAGTGATGATCAAAACTTTTGTCTGTAATTCATGCATGCCCAAGAGTGCTAAAGAAATAACAGTCAATGAGATTATTAATTGACATATCAAGGAATTTGTATTCCTTTGTCATTAATATATTGGGTAAAGTGAATATATATACATTGAGTAAAAAACCCTACAGGCTATCAGTACCAGTAGTTAATTTTAAAGACTTTTTATGCATGCTAATGACAACATTGCTGTAAGATTAAGGTATTCTGGTTTTACTGGCAGGGAAACAGAGGTTAAGTAAGTTTATTAAGGCCACATAGCAAGTCCTTGGATTTATAACTCCCAAATCTGCCTTCTGCTTAGTCCAGCAGGTCATGCTGACTAACTGTGGAATGCATATTTCCAAAGAACTCTTAAGGGACAAGAGGAATCAGAAGGAACAAAAGGTACAGATAAAGTAAGCATTATTTCTTAAAAAAAAAGTTTTCCACCATTCAAAAAACACAAGTCAACTTTTGTTTAAGTTGTCATACCTCACCAGTGCATTAGCCAGGAACAGAAGCACTAGAAGAACATGAGGGAAATTGTCCTGACAGCGTTTTTAACAAAACTGAAATAGACACCACAGCTTTATGTCATGAGATTTCCAATACAAGCGAAATCTAATATGTGTCTAAGATTCCATGGTTTAAAGTTTATGGAGGTTTATCCCAATGTAGCTGAAAAGTTCAGAGAAGCCAGAACTGTTCCCTTCCACGCAGATCTTGGCAGCCATGAGACTGTAGGAAACAAGCAGTGATAGTGTTATTTCAGTTTCTTGACTATTTCTATGCTATGCTCTATATTATATAAGTCTGCTCCTCAGAGTTGGACCAATCCTTATGTACTGGAATATTTATAAAAACAAAACCTGTTTTAAGCAAATTAAGAATTTAAATGCTAATTTACTCATCTTAAAGATGAACCATTTTCAGAAAACTAAGAAAATTAAATGGAATTGACCCTGCAATTTCAAAGACCTTTTGTCAGACATTAACCAAGACAAGTGTGAAAGGAAGTGTTGATTACGTGACAATACTATAACCAGACCATCTGGAATCTGACTCTGGAGCAGGAATAAAGAATTCATTTCCATTCCATCAAGAGTCTTCATCCATAAAAAGTTAATTTCCTTTCATAGGTAAATGAAAGTGAGTTGCTCAGCCTGACACAGCTCCCTGAATAATCAGACAGGACTTACAGAGGCCTTAATGCACACAGTGGTTCAAGATGCAAACTGCCTTCTCCCTGTCCCTTTTCTGACTGCACCTCATTTATGCTTGCACACCTTATGACATAGGACAAATCCCAACCTGTTGCTGGCAGATTAAAATTAAGTACCTGCAACAATCTTTCTCACGTACTGAAACAGAGGTAGGTACTGAGAGTCAAGAGCAAAGTATCAACAAAAACCCCTCAGAGATTAAAGAATTGAATGGCCCTGTTTGAACTTGGCTTTGGTTAAAGTCAAGCAGCTGGAAAAGCTCCTGATCCTATACTCACATGTAAAAAATAGACGGAGAAATCACATATTCGGATACTTAATTTAGAACCTGATATTCTAAACTTAACTCTGTGGGTAGTTAAGTCAGAACCAGACACTTCTCCTACTATGCATTACTGTTTCAAAAACAGACTTCTGAGACCTCTATACAGAGACATCTTAAATAATATCACAAATAAAATGCACATTAAGAATCTTATTAGTTTTAGTCAAGAGCAAGAACTCCAATTCTGCTGATAGCTCTTGTTACAAAACTAGGAATATTTTGCTCACTTTGAGAGCTCTGGTAAAATTACACTTAGGTATTTGTAACTGGAAGAATAAAAAGATTTCCCCTATACTCTTCTTTTTGGCAGGAGCATGGGAGCATGTCTGCGTCTGCCCAGTTTTCCTCAGAAACATCTGCAGTTTCTAAGGAAGTTGCTAATCTCTCTCTGAATCTTTCTCCTTACTCTTTTTGATCTGTTACTTACAGCATTCTTCCTTCATGCGCCAAAAAGTCGCACTGAAACTCAGATCCTAATACTTACTTACCTCAACCAGGGGAAATTACTGAAATGAAATATTTTTATGAAGAAAATATGATCTGTGTGTGCGCCAGTGGCTCTCACACATGGTTTGTGGCCTCCAAGCTGGTCATGCACAGCACTGACTCCACTTCCTCTTCTCCTCACCTTGGCACTAGGTGCACATCCTTGTCTCATCTGTGAAGTGACAGGCATAGCCAAAAATGCCATGGCGTGTTCACAAGGCAGGTTAGATGTGTAACTGATTCTGTCAGCTCACAGACACTGGGTAGGGACTGGGAACCACAGTGGTCTCAGCTCCTAATATCTAATTCTTTTGGTTTGGCCTCAACAGGCTGTGTCCTAGGCCACCTGCAGCAGAAGGAGAGTGTCTGCATGCTGTGTGTTCACTCCAGAGGCTATTTCAGCATTCTCCATTTGTCAATTATGAAGCCATAGCCGAAAGATTGGTGGTAAACCTGGGCCACCTCTGTATGCTGATCTGTGCTGCTGCTGCTGCACACTGCAAATGTCCAGAGCCTACAACACCATGTTCCACAGAGCAAAGTGGTCTCCATCCAGTCCCACTGTCCAGTCTCACAAGTAGTGCAAAGACTCCTTACATCCACTCCGACCTAAACCAAGTTCTGCTTGCTCACAGGTCACATTTTGGATGTTTTCTGTTGGCAGCTGAAGTAACCCACACAGTGTGATTGAATAAAAGTTTGATTAAATAAATGAAAGAATTTACAGCATTGAAGAAGGGAAGTAAAAACAAGGCTCACTCAACAAGGTTAGCTTCTTGTGTCTTTATTACAGGAAAGTCTAAATTAAAAAGATGATTACTACTGACAGCAGTGAACTAGTGAACTGGAGCCAAGTGATAACCCTCTCTTCAAATATGGTCTCTTCCATCCCATAACGGGCTTTCACTCGAGACAAAAGTAGGCAAATAAAGACACCTTGGAAATGACAATGGCTCAAGTAAGATAGGGGATAGTGTGCTTTAAGCAATAAATATGAAAAAATGGAGAGAAGTTCCAGGGAAGAAGTGTGTTTTATGAGCAGAATCCTCAGTGCATATGAAATGGGGTAAATCTCAAGCCTAGGTGAAGCATAAACAGAGGCATGGAGTGGAGGGCAGAAGATGAAATGACAAGGAGAGGCAGAGTTAGGAAGAATGCAGTGGGATTAAGAGTAAATTTCTGTTAGGGCTACCTCACACAGCTTCCCAGTTCAGGCCCTAGGGGTCAGATGCAAGCACTACTTCCAGGGCAGGGGCAAGGAAGCACATCAGGAATAAAGCAACAAGTGCCTGGTCGCCGGCAGGAGTTTTTGAATCTTAACTAACATAAGGATAGAAGGATAAGGACAAGGATGTATTCATATCTGGTTTGTATGCAAACATTATTGCAGCAAAGAGAACATAAACACTTTATTTCTCACATTAGAGCACACTCCTCTCTTCCAGGATTTTTAGCAGAAGGTAATGCGCGTATCCTTATGTTAGTTAAGATTCAAAAACTGACTTGCAGTTAAGATTACTTTCTTGGCTTAAAAATACATATAAAGTAATCCTAATTACTCTGCTGGAGCATAGCTTGTTTCTTGGAGGAAGACACAAGTTTTCAAAATATACCTTTGAATTTCAGAACACACATAATGGACTGAAGTTTCTGTAAACCTATTGTCCTTCGGGTAGAATGACTCAGAATGGCCAATAAAAAATCCCCAGGGTCCTGGAAAGCCTGAAAATGCCATGAATAAATACTTTTCCAACCTTCTTGTCAGACCATCTTTTAATTCTCCCAAACATTTGTTCCATCTCCAGAAGCTTTCTGGAGGACCAAGTTAAGCCAAGGCCAATAGTTCCTCTAATTAGTGATAAATTTCAAATGAAAAACTGGACAAAATGACCAAGTTTTTAACTAAACAAACTTCCACTAGAAAATTAGTTTCTCACTTTGCAAAATAGAAAGCATAACTCTAGAAAGCGAAGAGAGTTGACATTTTTAAACTGACAAATTCACTTACTATCAAAGTAATGGTGCTCAGTGGGGAAAGCACACCTCTGAGAGGTAGGTAATGTGATTACCCTTCTTCTACCACCAGGACCAAGACAATATGTCACTAAGTCAGTGCAACAAATAAAAACAGAACTGGTGTTATATTAAATATCAGTCTGATGACAAATGAAAAACACCAAAATTCCTTAAATCAGACTTATTTCAGACTGATCTCACTGGAGGCCTTGTTTGCTATTCCTAAACATCCTTTTGGCATAGGAGTGCAGAGAGTAAGGACACCCACATGTTCATTATCTGTGCACATTTGCAGGCTGGAGTTCTAGTAAACATGAGACTAAAAAAAAAAAAGTTCACTGAACTTTGAAATAAAGAATAAAACTTTGACTTCTATAATTAAAAACATTGAGAATGGCCTTCAGTTCAAGTCCTGTGTTCACCACTGGTGTTCACTGACTGACATAAGGGTTCGAACCAGTACCATAAATGGGAAAACCACCAGTTCTGTAAGGAACACATCTGGCAGGATTGTGCAGTCCACATACAAGCTGTCATGACTTTCAGTAGGATACTTCATTATTCTTTATGTCGTCTGCAGACTGGCCTTGCCAGCTGAAACCTATTGATATCTACACACTTCATTTTTGTCTGAAAATATCTGTAGCCAAACAAACCAAGCCAGATGTTCAGCTTGCAATGAGACACTATGAGGAGGAACATATGGCATGTCAATCTTGCATCCTAGCAAAAATCCACTCCATTACTTAGTTTGCAGTATGCACACTTCATTAACCCAGACAGCCTTTAAACATTACTACCTTCACACCCCTGCAAGGTTATGTCAGCTTTTCTTTTAGAAAACTTACCTGCCAGAGTATTTATTTGAAAAAACCCTCATACTAAGGAATTTGGCTCATTAAGGAATTCATATTCCACAGATCAAAACAAATTTACTGTGATCTGCTTCTTGCCTTGCATTAAGAGAATGTTATCTGTTCTTTTTTTCTTTGGCAAAGGAAAATGAGATATTATTGTATATACTTGATCCTTCATCTGTATTCCTGCCTTCTGCTATTTAGATAAACGTAACTTAATAAACCAGAAATATTTAATGTTTTGCAAAGAGCTTCTGTTCACATTTGGTAAAACTTTTTTTGCTAACCTATGTGCAGAGGGATCCTTGTATAGGAGGAACCAGTTCATCTTCCACATGAGCAGCTGTTAATGTCGGCACACATTCAAACACACAGTTGTCTGAAATAGCAGCACTGTAGCCGTTGAAAGTCAAGAAGGGCCAGCTCAGGTTGCAGGGCCGCATGGCCACCCCTGTGAGATGGTGTAATCACAAGCCAGTGAAATCCTTCTGCTGCTAGGAAGCTATTACTGGTCACTCCTGGCACTGCTTACAAGCACTGGGATTGGCCTTTAAGCAGTGATTCATGAAGGTATCACACTGCTCTGCCTGCCGTGCTGCTGTCTTGGCTCACTGAAGTCACTTCCCTCCTAGTTTCTGCAAGCCATACATAGCACACAACAAATTCTGTTCCAAATGTCTCTCTCACCATTTTTTTTCCTTATCCACAAAGCAATTTAAAATCACAAATGGAAAGAATGTGTCACTTGAAGCCACAGCTAGGACTTGTTCACCCTTTGACTTCGCAAGATACTCTAATTTGTTGCTTTTTAGTTAGGGCAATTTCCAGTAGCTTCCCCATTCCCTCGGCATTAATGAAGAACAACAGTTTTGTCTCCTAGTCATTAGGAAATACTAGTTGCTCAATGCTTAGTTACAAGAGTGAATTACAAACTTTAAATGCCTACAGCAGAGACACATTTTTCAGGGTTCTGCACACGCAGACTGCTCAGCTGCAACACCAGAGCACTCATCCTGCTTTGCGTAAGAGCAGACACACCAGATCACTGTCAGTCGGGGACTTCTAGTGGTAATCTCAGATTTCTCTGGCAGCATGGCCCTGGGAACACTTCACTTCCCATCAATAAATAGCAAAGAACTACCAATTAGTTGCATTTGTTTCCTAATACTGTATTTTTCTCTCCTTGAAGCATTTGTTAAGAGCAGTATAAAAATGCCAGGCAACACAAAATTCGGCTGAAGTACTTAAATATGATTAAGATAATGGGCACATCAAAATATTTTGCGAGTGTATGTCCAGAATTATCACTGTTGTCACCAGAAATTACTTTAATAATAATAATACAGATTCAGGATTCATGATTCAACAGTATTTCACCACCTAGACTTCACAGACAACTGCAGGTTATGAAACTGTGCCGTGACATTGGAATTCTTCTAGAAAGCTGCAATAGCACAGATGAAAAGTGCAGGAACAACTGGCAACGTTTTTTGTAACACTTTGGATCACTGAGGAAATTTTACAAAGTGTATCGCAAGTAACCAATCTACAGTGATTAATGTTGAAATGTAAAAAAAGAACAATAAATGAAGGAAAAGCATTCTGACCTAATTCTCACGTGACTGAAGACTTATTTTAACCATCAATTCCAATATGAATTTAATAAAGAGCTGACTTCAGAAACACAAACAACTTCAGAAACCAGTTAATTTGTATCAGCTGAGGAAGCTATCAGTTCTGTTAAACATCAACTTGGGGTAAATATATGCTAGACGTCTGAAAATCCTGAATATACCAGTCAATATTACTGTTTTATTCTGAGTTTTCAGGGAAGTCATCACTCCCAATTTGTACTTCTGAATAAATTACTTAATTTGCATTTCTCTAATTATGACCAAATATATTTTGACTAGAAAAAGAACTACCTATCTAACTGGCCAGAGCTGATGATTTTACTTATTGATGTTATTAAAAAAAGCCTTAGATATTCATTAACTTATGGTGAAATCGAACTCCCAATCAGCTGCAGACCCAGAAACTACCAAGATCTTATGTTTCAATATCTCATAGTGAAACCACGTTCTTTCTCTCACAGGAGCTTTTCATGATGAAAAGTCTCACAGTGCCAGATCACATCCAGTAGTTAACTACCTATTGTACTGTGGCAGCCAGAAACAATATCTACTCATGACAGTCACCCAACAGAACATCCCCTTCTACAAAGCAAATTACCAATATGAGTGGAAACAGAACCCTTGAAGATAAAGAGAGATGGCATGTGAACAAGTTCCTGTGAGGTAAGATAGGTGTGATCTTGCCATGGGATAAATGTGAGCACCAGGACAGCCCACCGCAGAGGAGCCTGTGTCTATCCTTTTCACACTCCAGTTTATCTTGCACTATCTTGTCCACCAAGTCGTTTCAGGTCTTTGGAAAAAGAAATCTCTTCATAGCTGTTTGTTTTCCCTCTCAATTCCTTATTCCATTTGAGCTTATTAGTCTAAGAACAGCTTGAGACAACAATCTGTTTTGGATTTGAAGAGCGACTAATCTTGAATCTGTATTAACATTATGAAATTAGTTTCTGGTGACAGCAAGGGATAATTCTATACCTGCACTTGCAGGATAGTATGATACACCTGTTATCTTAATCATATTTAAGCACTTCAGCTGAATTTTGTGTTGCCTGGCACAAAAGTAAGTACCTGGATCAAGGTACTGAGACACCACGGCAATAATAAAGAAATCTTATTTACCTACAGGCAATCCAGGATCTATAAAAGTCTTTATACTGAAACAGTAAAACCCCCTACGACAAGTAGGCTGTGAAGTTACGGAAGTAAATTTGTTCTTTAGAAGCAGCCTTTGAAAAGGAAGACATTAGTGTTTGTAGATATATTGAAAGGCATAACAGACCTTTGTTCAGTAACAGGGGTATATACAGAACAAATTCCACTTTTATCAGACATTTATCATGTCCTCATTTCAAGAAGCAGCACTCATTACACAGTGAAGTTCAAACAGTGCTTTGGACTTCTTTCTGGTTTAAAACATGAAATATCTTAATTTCAAACACAATTTTTCAAACTTATTCAATGTGCAGCTCCTGCATGTCTGCCTATACATGCAGCAAAACAGGAAAGGCTACTTAAGGCTCAAGCTTTGTTTTCTTGGTTATGTTTTGTACTGCCTCACAGGTAATCTCTAAATTTTGAGAGGCCTCTAGACCACATGGTCAATACCTGAAGTCTCAGAGAAGAGAGACAGCCAGACAGCAATTTTAATTCAGCAACAATACTGAAAACAAAACAGGCAAATCTAATGAACCCATGCTCTAAAATCTCATTTGTATCAGCTGCATGGTTGCCAATTCTTGTGTAGGGAAGTTCCCCACTTCTGAAATACTCATTATCAATTAACAACAAACTTAGTAAAATGGGGTAGCATCGTTATTGCTGCACTAATGTAATAATAACCCAAAACGTATTTACTACATGTATTTATTTGTGGCATTCACCCATACTGAGAATACAATTACAAATTATACAGATAATACATACTGAAAGACAACCTCATGAATCAAGATGCATGGTATTATTAACACAAATGTACTTATTTAGACAAGTAAATGTAATTTAGGTATATGATGAATTTATATTTATCTGTTTGTGAACAATGGTACCAGAAGTGAAATACTGAGAAGAGGAATATGTTCTCATTTTTTGTTTTCTTAATATGTTTTCTTTTCTGCAGCATTGTGCTGCTAAAAAAGGATTGTGTCATTAAAGTCTAACTTAATAACTGAGATCAAGATTTATTCAGATGCAGTTTAGAATAGGGCCCAGCTCCAACGAAATCCATGTCACACATCAGAACAAAGACCCTCTCCATTCAAACCAATAAAGAAAAATATACCTGGTACCAGAGCAGAACCATGTAGATTACATTTAAATGTATAATAAATGTTTTATGTTAGGTACCAGCAACTGAGGAGTGGCTAATTAAAAAAATAAAAATTGATTCCTTAGGCTCAGAGAATTAATTTTGTTTGGGATTTTCAAGGCAATGGCAAAAGAGAATTAGACATCTAATCAGCATGGGGAGAGAGAGAATCCACTTCCTTTGAAAACCTCCAACCTACCATGCAATATCCTTCTACCCTTCATAAAGGAATATCTAATGGATTCGTATCCCTAGGTTATTTACAACAAAGAGTTTCACAGCAAAGTACAGAATGGATCAAGATTTGATTTCATACAATGTTCCTAAATATTAGTATTTTAAATACCATTCTTCTGCATATTTGGAAAATAATTCATAAGCCTGTAGGTGCTGTCTGAAAGCAAGTGAAATGGAAAACACTTCTAGAAAGGAATTCTATTCAATCAAGTTCTCTTGACAAACATGAAAACACAATTACATGGTTCAGTCTGATCCCTTGGGAGGAAGAAAAAATTATCCTTCATGATATATTTCACAATGACCTTACAGAATTATTATATACATGGCAGAACACCTAAATCACTTTTTAATTACCCTTACAAAGAAAGGTTTGCTTAGCAACATTTCAACAAAAATGCAATATTTTCAGCCCAAGGCTTCTTCCAAAGCACAACAAACAGTTTTATTCTACAAAATTCACTTCAGGCAGGTATTAACAACATTAAATTCATCAGGGGAAGACACACTACATTAACCTAATAAATAAAGGAGTGATCTATATGTCAGAGACATAGTAAAACCTGAACTATTTCTCATTCTTTTTATAAACTAGAAGACAGAAACTATGGAGAGGCATTAAAATAACTATGGCATTGCAGCTTATCACTATCTATATATCAGAATGTGTTATTACATTATTGAGATTTCTTGAGGAGGACTTTTAGGAGTATTTTTCTTTCAACTGAAGCACTTACAAAAAATCCAACAATAGATTTACCTCTCTTCATAGGAAAAATAAACCAAATTTGGTTCTGTACAACATATTTTTCATATGCAGGAATTTAATATTCATAATGAAAGGATTTTTCTAATCACAATATTTTATCAGAGAGGACTATCTTCACATCTTGCTTGCAAGTCAAGATAAGTCAGAGGTAGCTTAGGAATGCTTTAGAATTTAGTGTTTTACTTGAAATTAATTAATCTGTCTTTCAAAGGGGTTAATAGTAAGTACAAAAGGCAAACAGTATATACAGCTGCCACTGTCTGCACCAAGAGAATAATTCCAAGCTCAAAATAAAATTAGATTAGAACAAGAAAAAGGACACTGTACTCCTTTGCATTTGCTTCAGTGCACCAGTTCAGGCTGGTTTTCTACAAAAGGAAGCACCCCACTAACATAATATGCTATTCCAAGGGACAGAAGAGCAATGACAATGATGAGGAGCAGCACTCTCCAGAAGCCCAGGTCTTCCACAAACTCTTGCCATGTTGTACGGAAACTGGAAAGAACTCCTTCACCTTGCTGTAGGTTTGGATTAAGAAGGGAATGGCTTTCCATTGCACTACAAAGGATTAAAGTTAAAAATACATCAGAGCAAAAGAATGCACCTGTAAGTATGACAGTAATCCTACTAAGGGCATCTGAAACATTCTAAATTAAAAATTAAACCCCTCTACTGATTTATAGCATTGCTCCTGCTAAATCAAGACAAATCAGATCAGGAAAACACTCCTAATTCTAAACTTGTTTTAGCTGAAAGGACATTTTATTAACCTGTGCAAAGATAATGATATTGTGTATGTATAACTGTACTGAATTTTCAGGCCTGCTACCCAGAAGCCTTCAAACGTCAGTCCCCATAATTCCTATTAAATGTGGTTGAGTAAAATATAATGAAGCATAAGTTAAGACCTCAAGGGGCACATATCATTTGTTAATAAAACAAATCATGACTAAAAAGAAATTCTGATAAATAAAATGGAAACTTTAACCAATATTAATTGAGATGCTGAATTCTGCAGTGATCTTTACTACTCTCCTGGATGTGTCCTTTACATGCCTCTTCTCTAGCATAAAAAAAATCTCAGAAAACAATAACTTTGGATAACAAGAAGTTCAGAAACTTTCTGAACAAGTTGGCATTGCTGTGTTTTCTGCCATGTGGTGTTCAGTGACTGCTTTGATGTTTTAGCATTCCACTACCAATCCATCAGGTACCCTTAAATTGTCAGACTATAACTTAGGGAGTGGAATTCTCACTTTTAATGAAGAATATAAAATCTGAGAGAGGCAGTCTTCTTGATAATTGATCACATTTAGATAAGATGTAAGCTGTCTCAAAATCCTGCATGGCTTCTTGTGCAATTCTCTCAATTTTGCTGGTTTCACAATTGTCACAGGAAACTATCTGTTGCTTATGAAAAACCTCATGAAGAATAGGAAATCTTTTGTATAACTTGACTTCACTTAAAATTTTGGCCATCTGCACAGTCTTACTGCTTCTCACTTGATTGAAATCACATACATGGTTGTTTACAGGATCAGGCCCTGACAATCACAGAAAGGAAATGGTAGAATCAACTACATACTCAATGATGTCAATGGTAGAATGTAAGCAGAAAAAAAAAATTCCCCCCCTTTTAACTACTTTCTATTACCATATTCTTAGATATTTCTTACATGACTAATAATAAAAATATAAAAAATCAAGGAAAAGTAATTTCCAAGTCAAAACTAATTGTAGAAATTCTGCTGTTCTTCATGACAGAAATAAATTGAAAAATGATGGTCAACAGAAAAAAGTCTCATTCACTAAGCTCTCGTCTAAGATTACACCATGGGAAAACTTCACACTATTCATATGGTATTTTTTCTCAGGAAGTGCAACCACTGAAGAACAATTAGCCTAAACTCCCACAGCTTGCTCAAGTATTGCAGCATCATGGATGGAAGATTTCAGGAATTACTATAAAGCAGCCTGTATTTTTGTTTTTTTAAATATTTACCATGCTGTAAAGCTATTTTAGCTTACCCATAACTGCAGCATTTAGTCATCTTCCTTGCTTATTATGATTTCCCAAGCAAAACAAAGGATTTAGTAAAAGACAGCCCTTTGTGCAGAAGAGAACTTCTTACTCAGTGAGTACTAACTAGTTAATACATAACCACAGAAAGGTTAAATAAAGGTGCAATACAATTTAAGTGGAAAGGTCACATGCTTGCTCATTAAAAAGAGCACATAGAAAACATTTTTACTACTTTATATTATGATCCAATTAAAATCAATGTTATTCAAGATATTTTTTCTTATTACAATTACAGCTGCATAAAAACTGGTAAGGCAGCAACATGTCCTCTGAAGAGTTTGTGCCAGACAACCCAGACAGATATTCTGTGTCCAACAGCAGGTGAGAATTCACATTTGGACACACTTGTGGCACAGCCACAGATCCTGCTGGCCTGTGTGAGAGAGGGACAGAGGGAGCTCTGCCTCCTGGCAGCAGGAGGACAAGGCAGGCAAAACCAAATTTGACTTGGGAACAGAGCTCTGGCCTCTGCTTCCCGAGCAGCAGCAACTGTGTGCAACAAGGAGCAGGAAACTGAAGTCAGAGACTGTTTTTAGAAAGTGTTATTTCTCCATAGGTAATGGAGAGTAATGTAAGAGTTCAGAGGTCAGAGGACAGAAGACATTAATCTAAGCGTCTCTAAAATGTGAAAATAATACAAAGAGGGAGAAGTGAAACTGTGGAGGTCTGAAAAGCCAACTGGTAAAAAGATAGTATTTATTTACAAAGCAAACGGCATACAAGCTCATTTGCTTAGGCTCCTGTAGGCATCTGCTATTTGTTACTTTAAAAATAATGCATTTCAGACATTTTAAACACGTTCCCAAACAAGCTGTGTAGTTCACTGTTTATGTCTCTGTGCCTGTCCCCAAGGAGAGTTGCTGACTTCCTGGCCAAAGCAAACAATATAACATTTACGAAGGTCAAATAAGAGAAAGGAAGCAATGTTAGTTAAAGGGACACCATCAAATCAAAAATCAAAATTTGAATGGGGCTGAGCTGTTCCTCTGTAGGTTTAAACAAAATCAACCTAAGTGCACTTCTGTGTGTCAGGAAACTTTCAACAGAAGTTAGTGAAGTCAGAAAGGTAATATGCACTAATTCTTACAATGTATAACCGTGTAATTTTGAAAATAAAATTAATTTTCTGTTTCAGGGCTTAAAGCAGTCTCTCTGACAGGTGAGGTCACCTGATGTGTAAGAAAGAACTTCATGTCTGTTCACTGGGAGTATTGGGTATTGCTTCTGCAGCTTTGTTGGTTTCACCTTTTCTGTTTACTCAGATTAGCTCTAACTCCATCTATACAGCTTCTTTGTTGTTTACAGCACACCCTGTTTACATTTCCACATAAACCAAGCAACAGTTATACGACAAAACTCCCTATTTTTAGTGATACAGTGTTCCAGTAGTCATAGTCCATGGTCATCATTGGACAATATTAAAAAAGCCACAATTTTTTTGAACGGGGATAAACAGCATATGGGGATATACTAGAGAGCAGAAGTCACTATTGCTTTATACAACAGGACTGACAGTTTTCTTAGCATAGTGAAAATATATTTTTTTGTGCTTTGTAGGACTTCACTGCATTCTTGAGAATAGCATTAACTCCTGGAACTGACTGATGCACCAAGCTTGTTCTCCTTGTATGTTTGTTTTCCACTGAGAAACTTCTATTTTATGGCATACAGCTTTCAGTAATATAGTTGCATTTTCTGCTACAGAATAACAATTTATTACTACAGATTTCCTCTCTCTTGTAATCCCTTGTATAGGATTTTGCCAATGCCATCCCGATTTTCCTCAAAGTTGCCTGTATCTCACTTCTTGGTATCACTAACATGCTTCTACTTCTTATGCTTTTGCTTTTTTATTTAAAATTGTAAGTAAGCACAGTCCCAGAACCAGATTTTGGGAATTCATTAGTAACTTCCCTCTAACCCAAGACTTTCCCTGAAATGGTCAGCAATTTTCTCAAAATCTTCAGTTCTGCATTAACTATCTCTTTAGCCACCATAAAATTCTTATTCTCCACCGTTTCCAGAACTATTAACAATAGAAATTTTAGATACGGCACCATACAAAATCCTTTATTCTATCTGAATGGTTGAAAAGTCTGCTACCCCCTTTCTGCACAGAAAATCATCAAAAGGATGTCAGGTTAGCCTATGATACTGGAATTTTGCATTTTACACGATTTCCCACTTGGCTTTGTGGTAGGTGGTAGAATATTTATGTTTGGGATACTGTAATAGAAAACTAGTAATTTTAAATAGAAAATTAGAAAATAAAAAATAGAAAATTTTAATAGAAAACTAGTTTTTTAAATTTCTACCATAAAATTAAAATCTCAATAGAAGTTCTTTTTTTTCTTACATTGGATCTGTGTAAAGAGATTTTTCTAAAATTTAACACTCAGTTTTGATTTTGTCTGATAATGTCAGGCCAAATTTGACATTATCTGTTTTGAGGAATAAACAATCAAGTCAATCCCAAAAATTCTAAAAGCCATAAACGTTATTTCTCCTGGTGATTATTTTTGTTTGGTAAATACCTTTCGCTTTCAGCTGTTTGCATTGTCTCCAGCTTTGAGTGAGCTCCTCTGTTAAATCCTTTCACCTCTTGCTCCTCTAAAGATTCCAGCAGTCTAATCACATCTTTATTCACACCCCTTCGTTTGGCAAGAACAAGTGGTGTTGCACCTTGGTGGTTGCTAAAACAAACCCATAAAAATACATAAGAAAATTTTAACAAAGAAATTTTGTAACAAGTCAATTCAGCATAACAAATTACAATTTAGTAAGTTCTCAGAACTATTTGGTTCTATCAGACAGTAATAAATTCCAATCTATCCAAGTTACAGCACAATTGGCTATAGAAGACAATCAGTATATTTAGGTTTGAAATTGCACAACTCTTTCCTCCCTCTAATAAAATCAAAATCCCTGGGACTCTAATCTAATTGGAATCTCTGGGTGTTACAGCAAAAAAAAAAAAAAAAAACCAACAACAGTAGATTTATGGCAATGTTCAAGTTTAAGCTTAATTTCAAGAAAGAATTGTGCAATCTGGCTCCTAATAGTTTCTTTTCCATGAGGGTATTAGGACATGAGGCAGAAATGAAATAAAATACAGATGGTCCCTCTGCTGCTATTAAAATAATACTTAATAGGTCCAGAGCTGCCTTTAGACCAGGAATTTCCACCAGAGCTGTTTGAAATGAGGGGAAAAAATACCAACCCACAACCCATAAATAATCTGGTCTACCAATAACTAGTTTAGCCGAGCAGAAAACATTAATGAGGTACAGGTGAAAAAGGGACAGATTTAAAAACTCCAAGGTTTTGACGTTACTCCTGATTTTTGCACACGTTGTGAATATGCAAAAAGTTCCACAAAGTAATTCAGCACAGGAATGAAACAGCTAGTTATTTTGCAGCTTGAGAGCTTCCATCTGAGCACTGGCATCTGACAGCTGCTGGAAAGAATATACAATATTCTGACTCACAGACTTTGAGGGAGGGCAAAAACACTGAAAGGAAGCATTGTTACCAGAGGAGTATGGGAATGAACTGACACACACATATACTGTATTTTCTTTGTCTTAGATAGTACAACAATAGAAAATGGGGTGGAGAAATTCTTTTAAAGTAGTCAGTTTGATTCTTTCTTTGGTGCCAACCACCCACACCTGGCTGTCTGGCCAAACCAGAGCAGCAATGTCATCAATGAGGCAGAATTGGATGCAGCAGCTCACACTAGCAGCAGCTATTTTCATTTGCTTTGCTTGTTGCACAGACTAGCAGAAGTAGCCTCTCATTGTTTTCCAGTCTTTTTATTTTGTTTTTTTTTTTAATTCAGTGGTATCTTTGTAAAGTAGAATTGCACCCAATACAGCATTTCAGCAACAGCAGATTTATATGCAAGGCTCTGGTGACAGAAGACTAATGTATTATAAGACTAATGTATTATAAAATATGTACTGTAAAAAGTGACGTACCATATATCAATTTTAAGCCCATTAGAAACTAGGAACTGGATGGTATCGACATGCCCACACAGGTGAAGGGCTGTGTTACCCTGGTAATCAGTGGCTAGAAGGTCAGCACCAAATTTATGCAAGAGTTGACAGATGTCTACATTTCCTCTGGCTGCGGCCAGGTGAAGGCCAGTTCGGCCGCGGCTGTCACGAATATTTGGGTCGAAACCACTCTCTAAGAGGCGTTTGGAATAGTTAAAATCTCCATCAATACAAGCCTGCAGCAGCGGCACATTTGTCTGGGAGGAGTCATTCACAAAAACGTAGGACATTGCTCTGATTCTCTCAGAAGAAGGTGACCAACCTGCAAGTAAAAGGGTGAAGAAATGGTGAAACCAGGCAAATAAGCACAATGCTAATATTCACTAGACTGACTACTCAGGTTCCCAAACAAGAATGCAAACTAGCTTATAGGTCAACCCTGAAATCTTCCTGTTATACACATTAACTTTGTGTGCTGCATTCCATTCTGGTAAAAAGGAAAGAGCTCACACCTATGGAAAGAGCAGCAAAGCTTTGTTGTGAGAGAAAACTGGTAAGATCTCTGCCACAGATGTCAGACAGGTGATTAGTCTTCAAACTAGTAAGAAATCACATGTAGTAGTATTGATATTAAAGACCAAAACACCACAGATTGGGACAGAAAGGAAGAACCTTCCATAAATGGGGAAATTCTAAACAGTTCAGCCCACCGGTACAGTCACACTAACTGCAATTTTTACCATCTATAAGCAGAGCTGCCCCAATGCATTTTCACCCTCTAAATTTGAACTTCAATAAGCAAACTACAGTACAGCTGAAAATGCCTGATTAATAAAAATACTAATTTCTTCATTCTGCAAGAAATGTATTTTTCAATAGTCTTTGCAGAACGTTATTTTTACAGTGCCAGAGATACACAAACTACTGAACAAACAAGAACAGCAATACAGAACACAGAAAACTGAACGTATTAGGTGAAGTTGCCCACTAAAAACTGGAAGTGGGTGGCTAGGAAGACCATGGTAAAATCAAGCACAGAGCTGCTGTGGGTTTGACTACAACCTCAACACAGAGAAACACAAATGTAGTTTCTCTGGTTTAATATTAAATAAAGGATTAAGTCCTTGTCTGTATCAGGACATAAAAGAGGAAGATAAATGTTTCACCATGGATTACTTGGTACGGAATATTCGATGAACTATGATTTCAATTTTGCAGAAGAATATTTTAAGAGTGAGTCAAATCATGAGGGTATGATGACACTGTGTGCTTACGGGACACAGAAAAGATTACTTGAAAACAATAAGGAAAAAGAGAATGATTTAGCAAGAGAATGGTCTAATGTTCATAGGGCAATTTTAAGAAGCAAGGAAAACATCTAGAAGACTGGACAACAGTCCTCTTTTTGTACTGCCTCAGAGAGGAGCTAAAAAAGAAAAAAACCCATATAAACAAGTAAAATTCCTCCAGAAGAAATCCCAACAGAGATATGACAAAGTTCAAGTGGCAGGACGTAAAAGTGATTTTACTAGATAAGCCTTGAATTGAAAGTGAACTGAAACGTCACTTGAAACAGTATTTTTCACCTGCCCAGGGTTTCTGTTCTGGGTTCATGGTGTAGCAGTGTTCTGATTAACTATCTGAACCTCTTACTAAAACTGCTATACACAGATTTAAATTTTCTCATCTATATAAGGTATCCTTCCACACCAGTGCACTTATTCAGCCAGGAGAATGGAAACATGGCCAGTAGCCAAAGAATTCAATTTAAAACCTCTCCTTTTTTGAGAGTTCATAATGTCTATATTTTATAGCTCTTCCCCCATGTATTAGATCAAATTCATGATCAACGCACCTACAGAAGTAATTCCAAAATGTTTACAGACTGGTCTGAGTAACAGCTCTAACATTGGGGGCTGTTGAGATTAATAATTCATTTAAACTTCACTAGGCTGTGTTTCCTATCTGGACAAATTCTGCTACATATATCAACACTATCTAGTTTTCCAGTGCAGGAATGCACAATGTTTTTTTCTTATTGAATGCTGAAGAGAAAGAGATAGAATTTATTTCTATCTCTTGCTATCTGTATAAGGAATGATTTTAAGCAGAGTACATTCCTCTAGGCTGCAAGTATGTTTTTAAGCACGTGACTGTACATCACTGGCTCAAAAACTCTTTTCCATAACCATCTCCAACAGCAAGTGGCCAGTTCACTGATACACCATAAACTTAGTGCGAAACTGGTGTCGTGTAGGGCACTGCCAGCTTCCTTACAACCCTATACAAAAAGAAAGGAAAATTTAATTACTCAAATTTTCAATGAATATGTTACAATCCCCTGGATGCTACAAAGCTATGATTCCTAGATGAGTGCATTTTCAATTTTCTTGCCCATTTTCCACCCAAATCATGAATGATATGAGAATTCCTCTTCCACTCTGCTCATCCAGTCTTCACTGAGAAAAATAATGGGCCCAGTTTCTCTGCAATGTGATTGTGACCTTTATATTCTGCACTAAATCTTCCCGAAAACAAGATCATAAATCATTTTAAAACCTCCAATAATCAGCCATAGTAGCAGCATATCAATACCAAAACCCCTACTTGCACTTGACAAAAAGTTCATGGTTTGCTTGTAAAATAATGCTTCAGTGTTTAAACCTGCTTAATAAAACAAGGCCTAACATAAATCAACATGAGAATATTATACTGGAAGAAACTTAGGTTATTTGAAAACCAGCAAGGCATGTTCTGTTAAATGTAAGCTAATGTTTGTATTTTCATACCAGACGTGTATGTCTGGTAAAGCCTTACAGAATTCCCCAACTGTGATGAAACATTAGCTAATAATACCAAGAAAAAAAAAATCACCTTCTTATCTTCTCAGAATAGGAAGCACAAAGACTAGTAGTGAACAGAAAGTGTAACTGGAAGTAATTCTGATTCAGAATTTATTATTACTAGAATCTTCTAGAACTGATCACGGATGTGTAGAAGACTAAAGTAAAACCTTAGTATTTTACAATAAGAAAAACAAAGATGAATCAAATCCTTCTTCCCAATACTTGAAGATTGTGGACTAAGCAAATGCATTCACAAAAAAAAAAAAAACAAACCCAACAAAAAAAAACCCCAAAAAATTGGACCATCTGGTTTGATTTATCTTTCAGATTAAAAAGATTCTTTTTCTACTAACACAATCCTATTTCACATATGGCTAGCTAACCTATGCCAAATACAAGCTGCATACAAAGCTGAACTATGCACCATCTTTAAAATGTCAGTCCCCAAATGACATGTTCTTGCCTCAAAATTAACCTAACCTAGCAAAATTCCTGTGTAAGAAAACCCGTTAAAAAATCACAAGTCAACTTAATTAGATATTTTTGATTAAACAAATGGTGGTTACATTTCAGCCCACAGTATCAAAAAGCTTATTATTGCAATGACTATCTAATACAACAGATTTAGGAGCAAAATTTAGAAACAAAACAGCATTAGCCATTCAATTTAAATAGCTTCTGAAAGGTGAATCAGGTAATGACTCTTAACCTGTCCATAAGCTGATATACTACCAGTAAGGACTGATTTCACAGGCACCAATAAGGACAAATGGACTTCCACAAGACACAAAATATTGCAAAATGACCATCCTGAACATTCCAAAAAATTGCTTCTACTAGTTAAATAAACCTGATTTTTAAAGACAGAAGAAAATGATTGCTTGCAAAAATGCATCACTATGTACTGAAAATGCATCTGTTAAATAATATTTTTGTTAAAATAAAAAGGGTTGCTTTTAATAACTTGGTACTTTGACAGAAAACTAGTTTTGTGAAAAAACGTAAATTCAAAGACATCCTCCCAACCTGGAAGGATTCCCATTAGAAAGGCATAATATTAGAATACAATTTCCCTAGATTTCTATATTTATTTAGCCTCAACACAGTGTACTTCTTAATTAATAACTTCAGAAATTATGCTGTAAGCCTCTTCAATAATGCATGTTGGTTAGTACAGGATAAGAAAATTTAACCAAGCTGTTTTGTTTTCAGAAGGAACGCTTATATTAAGTGATTCTACAAAAATAATTTATTTAATAGGAGCCAGTTGTCTCTTATTATACTGTGTAAAATGGTAATTCATTGTCACACACTGATCTGTAGCAGGACACGTTCTCACCTACAGACGCCAGGAGTGATCTTGAAAAATTCAAACCACAGAGCTAAATGCAAGTTCTGTCACTTCTTAAACTAGTCCTAAAATTTGTGTTAACTGCACAGTTTTATTTTACAGTAAATACATGCTGTTGTCTCTGCTTCCCATTAAGTTCAACAAATAGCTACCAAATAGCCCCAGGAACAGGAGAGAACAGCTCCACGAAAGACAGAATCACTCATGGGACCAGTCCCTCCACTCCAAAAGTATTTACGAACCTGCCAAATTGGGATTAATCACCCAGTCACTGTTCCATAGGAAATACAGTTCTGCAAAACCACAGTATTTCCCACTACATTCAGGAAAACTGAACTAATTGCCCCTATTTTAAAACAACATATCAGTACCACAGAACAATATCTGATTGCTCCATCCTTGAGACTTCTCAATATTAATACACACTCTGACATCTAGAACCTAGATATCAGTAAGATTACCACTAGGGAAACTGCCACCACCAAGAAATGGAAACTAAAACAAATCCAGGAAATAGTAACATCCTATGCCAGCAAACACACGATACGTGTTACTTGCAAAATTTGCATTTATCAACTCCCTTGTGGTAAACAGCATCCTCTTTCTGTAATGCACTTCGAGAGCACTTCAGTGGCAGTGGCTTGCAGAGCTCTTCCTCTTCATTATTTAAGTGAATGACAAACATTCCAGTACTTTGCTTAAAATGCTGAGGGAGAAATTCCTTGCTAACTTTTCTTGCACACATGTATTTACGTGTAAGTTACTGAGAAGTCATTGAACTGAAGAAATACTATGTTTAGTAAAAAATGATGTCATCAACTTACTTCTATTTAGGAATGAACCCCAGTATGTGCATGATAATCCACTCAAGTTCTGTATTTTCTATTAGAAATCTTTGGTTTTTCTGTACAACTGGAAGACTTTTAAGGCTCCACTAATAAGGAACTGCTGCTAAAGGCAGCACCTCAGATTAAGTACAGCATGATGCCTATTTTACACACCACTATATTTTGCAGATTTTCCCTTTCTAACTTTAGCTATTTTTTCAACAGTTCCTGGATTTGAGGTATCACAGCAGGTTCATAACACCTACATCCCTTCTCATGTCCCTAGTCAGCCACATGAGTAGGTTCTAACAGAATAACATTATTTATGCCATTTATTTCCAATCATTCCCATTCCCTTATGCAGACATGAGACATACAGGTAATCATCTCTTGATGTCAGGACCATCCTGTAAGTAAAAACTGTGGTGCACTGCATATACAAAGAGCTTTACAAGTACAGGCTACAAAGTGCTTTATGAAAAAGTTTTAACAACTATTGCTGCTCTCATGGATCAGCAGATAATGGCATAGGGAAACAGGGAGCTTTGCTCATTAGTGCCCACTATGTCAACACTGCAAGATAAAAAATATACAAGACCTCAAATGACAATCCAGGGTTGCAGAATGCTTCTCCAGATAAAACAGTACAAACTTTGTGTACTTAGGTACACAAAACAAGGGAAAAATAAGAAAGAGATCGTTCTTTTAAAATGCCTTTACCAACAAGCAGATTCACAAACATTTTATCCTTGCTAAACTTAACTGGTAATTCAGTTGCTTTACATGTTTGAGCACATTTAACTTCTATCAAATATACAGATAAGCATTTTTGAACATCGCTCATCTTTCATCTTCTGCACAAGAACTATTTAGGAAAAAAGGCAATTAAAAGATTACTTCAAATAATCTGTAACTTTAATTCCCCACAATTGTCTCAATTAAACCAGTATATAGCTGCAGTACTTCTCTGCTCATTGTGGCCAGTGTGAATACATCTGTTTTTATATAAAGGTATTGAATCATATCGGTCACAATTATCAACCTCTTCACAAAGCTTTACTCAAATTGTTTTTTTGTTTCTACTGGGATTATGTAGGGTGTCTGCTGGTGAAGAAAATATTAAAGGTTACCACATCTTGTTTTGTTGTTGGTTTAATTGTCTGGTTTGTAAGGGAGCAGAGAGAATTTGTTCCACCCTTAATTAAGTGTTTGTGTTTAAATTTGCTGCAGCCTGGGAGCAGTCTCCTGGAAAAGACACAGACAGAGGCTCGAGGGGTATCTGCGGCTGGCCGCAGCCGCCGAGGCAGGAACAGCACTGGAGCCTGGACGGACACTGCCACCACGTGGACTGATGAATTCCTGTCCGACTGGGGGACACACACAGCCACAGAACGGCGTGAGGTGGGAGAGCCCTTTAAAGGTCATCTGGTCCAACCCCCTTGCCATGGACAGGGACACCTCAGAATCCGCTAGAGCAGGCTGCTCAAAGCCCCATCAAGCTAGGCCTTGAACACCTCCAGGGAGGGGGCAGCCATGGCTCCTCTAGGCTACCTGTTCCGTTTTTCTTCACCTTCACAGGAAAGAATTTCACCCTTACATCCAATCTAAACCTTCCCTCTGTCAGTTTAAAGCCATTCCCACTTGTCCTATCCTTTGATACCCTTGTCAAAAGCCCCTCTCCAGCTTTCCTGTAGGCTCCCTGAAGGTACTGGTGTGGTGTGTAAGCCTGGCCTCACACAGACAACTTTTTCTACATTTGTGGTGTTTTCCTTCTGGGAAGGAAATGATGAAAGGCCTGAAAATAAGATTTTATATAAAACTTCATTAAAAGGATTCTGAAATCCAAACTGCTACTTCTTTGCAGTATAAACAGCATTCTCATTGAAGCTTTGATCCTCTATTAGTGAAATGAGGACTTAGGTATGTTGCTTGAGTTGTGAAACCAAAGGTGTTTAATTTTAAAAAGTATGTATTTATGTCTGTTTCTTAAAAAACACCCAAAACTAAATCCAAAACACCCCCCGCACAAAAAGGCCAATCCTTACCTAGATAAACAGTAAGTTCGAGATGACACATTTACTAAAATGGGGAAAAACTTTCTCTGTCCAGCAGGAATCACCAGAAATCAGAACTTAATAAAAGCAATAAAGCAAACTAAGAACCTGTCACCAATTGACTTGCTATCTAGTTCATATTTTGTACATTTTTTCCATCTGATATATATAATAGCTTATATGTTCTTAAGTCATACATAACCTTTGATGACATGGCCTTAGTGTGCAACATCAAATCTGGTTTAGTGGCTAGTGAACAGAAGCCATTTTAAAAGCAGATGTCTCCTAAATTTTTAAGTCATTTATATATAACAGTATGCTTGACTTTACCTTTTAAAAAAAATCTTGCTCTGCTTGTTCATTGAAGTTCATTATTTTATACCAACAATGTATTTATATCAATATACTGATGATAAAACAACTAACACTGACAAACACACAACTCTTACTACAATTGCTGGATACACATATTTCTGCTCAGAATTTTCATGTTCACACAGTAAATCACTAAACCAGTTTTTTAAAGACAAATAGTAAATTGATATATTTACTCTTTCAAATATTCTTAATATCTATCAACACAGCATGACTTTGAAAACTTAACTATCATGGTGGATCATGTTATGTGACATAGTAAGATGAAATTATAACACTATTAGGGTTGTATGTCTAACTAGTATAAACATAATGATACTACTTTTGCATAAATAGTTGCTTCACCATGCTTAGGATCAAAAAATTTCTCCATGTAGGCAAACGTAATGCTAGTGTCGGCCCAACTTGTCTTAAGGGACTGAGGGGAGTAAACCAGCAGCCTAAGCATTCCCAGGGCAACAAGCAAGTCTGAGGAGAATCAGGGAGGCCAATCTCAAGCCCCTGAACTGCACAGGGGCTGGAATTACCAAAAATGCAATGAAAGATGAATGAAAAGAACCTGGGAGTGAAGTGGCTCAATTGATGTTTACCAATTGCATCAATTTATCCTGCTGAGCCTGAAAACAAAAGACATCACATATACAGGGGATAACTTCTACCTTTAGATAACTTAGTAAATACCAGTAACTCATCTGTAAAATACTCAATATTCAGCATGAAACCCAATGTCTAGTGAATGAACAGCAATACCTGTGGGAATACACAGGACAGAGAGTAAAACAGACTTAATTAGCATAGCTGGTTTGATAACCAAGATGCCATGGCAGGAACAAACAGAGCTCTGAAGATTACAGAAGATGGGATTAAACCTGCTTATGGGAAGAGATTCAATCAAACTTCTGCAAGCAAAAGATGTTGTAAAATGTATGAGTTGTCTGTGTGATTTTTAACCTGATTATTGAAGTGGAAATTATTAACCTTCCTGAAATGGTATATAAGCTTTTGGAAAATCTGAGTAAAATCAAATTCTGATCACCGAATCAGTCTTCCCGTCTCTCTATCAGATAATCGTCAATAAATACCTATGTTTTTTAAAGAGATTTGACAAGTTCTGTTTGAGGAAGGATAAAGACAAACTGGGAAAGAAAGTCCACGTCAATTATTACTTTTGTGAATAGCCAACATAAAACTAGCCATAGCAGATCACCACAAAGGTGCATTTAGGCCTAATATTATTTTTCAAATGGTGGCAAAACACAAAGGCCAGAAAGAACATAGACTAGGGCAAGTATATATAATATTGCTTTTTCTATTCAAAATGGATGGTGTTTTTACATATTTGGCTCTGCCTCCACCTCTGAATCTGCTTTCACCTCTTCAACACAAATACCCACTTCTAATACCCACAACATACTCTGGTAAGCTCTCCAACACAGCTCCTATGAAGATCGTCTTTTGATCTTGCTGAATCAGGGACTTGGTAGCTTCCCTTGTGGACCCCCAGCTCTCCTGTGGGAAGAACAGACTGTGAACCTCCGCCCGTTTTTCTCCTGCCACTCATGATTCTACAGGCCATTATCATAGGCTCCTCAGACATCCCTTTCCAGGATGAATTTTGAAGTCCAGCTTTCTTGGTCATTCCTCATTTAGAAGAGGGTCTGTGTCTATGACCATTCTTGTTTTGCTTCTCTGAATTGCACTCATTTTTACTCTGTTTTGCAAGCTGGGAGACAGCAGGGGTGACTCAATCAAGATGTTCAGGGTGAACCATGGATTAACAAATGTTATGACAAAATTCTTTGTTTTGTTCTTTACTTGTTTCTCCGTAATACTCACTGCTTGTTTTGCCTTTTTCACTGCTGCTTAACACTTACATTTTCAGGGAACCATTCATCAAAACTACAAGATACTGCTCATTACTGAGAGCCCAGTGTTTCATATGGGAAGTTAGGATTCTCTTTATGCTATCTGAATCCCTCTAGTTACACTCTACTCATGTGCCAGTAGGTTGCATTATTCAGTTACTCCGCTTTATAGGGTTCTTCTGCAGCTTTTCATAGCTGACCCCACCTTTACAACCCATGTCCTGGCAAACACTATCACCTTGTTGCTCACTGCCCTTTCTAGGCTGTATGTGAAAATTCTAACAGTTCAGAAGCCAGAACTGAACCATGCAGAACTAAAATTATTCCAGCCTTACTGATCATAAGTTGACTGAAACTGGTGTCCCAGATCAGACTGATCTGGCTGACCCAGTGCTCTGCTTTGAACAGTGGCTTTCTGAGATCCTCCTCTGGGAGAGCACATGAGCCAGGCTGCTTCCTGCAATCCATTCTCCACACACACCCAGCAGCCACTACAAGACATTGTGGATGTCCCTGAGCAGAGCTTTTAGCAGCCCCCCAACAGACCTTTTGTCCACTTTCCAACCCCTTCCTGAACCTGCTCACACTGCCACCACAGTGCCCTTGTCATCCTTCCCTGTATCCATCCGAAACCACCTCCCAACAGCCCCAGCACGCAACTCCTATTTCAGTGCCTCACCACTGGATGAGTAACTCTCACTTTATTCACTGCCTTCATTGCATAACTCTTGGTCATGCCCCAGCAATATCCTCTGTGAACAATCCTGACATTTCAGTCTTTCCTCTTAAGGAAGCTGATCCCCTTGTCCCTTTTGGTTGCCCTTCCCTACCCCATGTACCCTTCTTCCAATGCAGAGACTGGAACCACACACACTACTCCAGATGAGGGTGCATTAGCTGCGGCAGCAAAACGGTGCCCTCCGCCTTCTCGCTACCTCTCCAAGAACAGTCACCATTTTCCTGGCTCTCTGGCTCCCAAGGCACACGTTTCCAGGGAACATTCAATGGTAACTCCAAGCACTTGCTCTTGATTGGTGGCTGTCAGTTGTGAGTTCACCACCATGTGAGCATGGCTTAGATTATTCTACCCAAGATACCATCTTACTTTGTGTACACTGAAGCTCAGGTGCCATCTTTTTGCCGCCATCCTTTTTCTGGCAATTTCTTTTTGCCTTCTTTATAATTTTTCAACCCAACCACTTCTGCATATAAGAAATATCTTTGATGCTATACGCATCCATTTTCCTCAAAAGCTGCTTGTGTGGTACTTTTTCTTAATGCTTCCTGAAGATCCACACCACCTGTATCTACAACCCTACTCAGGAACCCTGAGTAAAAGCTGAGGAGACTTGGTAGTAGCCAGACTCTGAAGATGCACCCCATCTCAGAGAGAACCAGCCCCTAAGGTGCTAACACATACATGGACAGGCACATTCTTCTGCGGATAAAGAACTCTGAGGTGAAGAAAACAGACAAGTACTTTACACCATCCATGGGAAGCCCATATACCCCAAGCCTTTCCTGAAATGGAATGCTGCTGCCCTTTTTCTGTCACCATCCACTACTACTCATCAGACACTGTAAGAGGTCTTCAGCATGCTGAAGAATATCATCAATGAGTATTACAGGATTTATGTGTTTGAGTTTATATTATAAAATTCAGCTGCATTACTTGGATGTTAGAAATTTGCTGACTGACAAAGCTGGTATTTAAGCAGCTCTGTTACAGTCAGCCAATTGAAATTTTATTGATAAAGAAAAAACGCCACTTGGAAAAGTAGTGTCGATACATGAATGAAAGCCAGAATCTAAGTCCTGTAAGTACAGACAAGGCTGCAGCAGGGGACTACACAAGATAAAACCTTTCTTTCCACATATTTACTGAGTATGATTTTTAAATAGCAAAGCAAACCACAACAAAACTGACCATTTCAGTGTCTGTGCTCTTGACTTACAAACACAACAAACACTCACAATGGAAATTTGGTGGAACAAGTCCATGCACTCAAGACAGGCCTGTCACCTACTCTAACAGCATTCTATGGATGGTCTCTCCAGAAAGCTCAATGCTCCAGGGATCGTATATTTCATATAACATGTATAAACCAATGCTTTCTAAAATACCTTATGTGCTTATTAACTGATCTATCTGGAAGTGGAACATCCACAACTTGAGATCATGTGGGGAGATATTAACTGACGGGCTGACCAAAAGAAAAGAATGGCAGCCCTCAAAATTCCAGCATACTCAAATCCCTAGAAGAGCCACTAGCAGCAGTGCACTCCTTGGACAACCAAATGTCTCAGATCCTGAGCTGCAGATGAGGACTTCAAGGCCACATGTGCCCAAATAAGTTCAAAAGAATGTGAGATGAGATAACACAATTAACTTAAAGCACTGCTTCAAATCCCTCGCTCTTGCTGATGAGACAACTCTAACTAAAGGACACCAAAACATGCAGAGAGGAAATGTGTCACTGATTACAGATCAGAACTGAATTTTAGAATCCCCTCTTGCAGAGGCAAACCCACACTGCTCTGGTAAGAAGACAGAAGACGAACATACTATACTTCAACTTTCAACTAATCTCATCTTACTCATCACACCTTTTCTTCAACACAAAAAAGACAGCAACTAGCCATTGTCATTTCCTGACTGTCACCAACTCTACTATTTGGACTGCAAACATTAATATGAATATTTTTCTTCTACAAACAATTTAACAAGTTCTTGCTAATAATCTATTTCACAAACAAACAAAAAAGAAAAACTTATCTGTAGTCTACAGGAAACACTAAGCTTAGGCCTCTGACGCAGCAAACAAAAATAGTATTTTTACAAACTAGTCACATTCCATCAAATAAGTGTTCAGTTTTTGCCCTTCCTTGACCTTTTGGAAGGCTGGTCCTGAATATCAGTGCTCTCTGATGGTTAGAAATTTTCATATATTATTAATATTAAAATCTGTGTTAAATTATTCATGTATTAACACCATCTTTTACCTCAGTTTATTTCCCTCATGGTGTTTACCTTGATGGTTAAACAGAAAGCAAAATTACAATTATTCTGCAAAATTAAAAAAAAGCCAAATGCCTCTTCCAACAGACTCTTAATTTCCCTACTTGACCTTGGCATATATTCCTGTTTCTGTTCCAGGGTTTTTTGTGAGAATGATTAATATTATACAAAGAATTCTAGAGTGCTGTTCATGGATAACAGCAATGGCTTTAACTGGATCACTTGTAGTCAGCATTTACTTTTTTGGCAATTCAGTATCTTGTAACTACCTAACATTCTTTGGTTATGTGTTGCTTTCAACTGATAAGAATTTCTTCTACAAATTTTTGCTTGCAAGGTTACAACTCTAAACCCTCATTCTTAAAATTGTTATTGAACTTATTTCACACCCTAGTTCTCAGGGTCACCCAATTCTTTCTATGTAGTACTATAACCCTCTTACATACTGCCAATGCCTCACAACTCCTCATCACTACCAAATTAAGACAATGAAGTTTTAATTGCTACATCAAGACCTCTATTAAATATTTAATAAGATTGGTCTCAAGACTGATCTTCAAAGAACTAATTCTATACCCTGTGATACTCAGATTTTATGGATTTGCATTTCAATATTAGTCACCATAGTTTGTCTCTAGTTACTTCCCTATCCTGTCTACAATTCAAGTGTTATGCCTATCTTTTCACCACAATAACAACATGCAGCACCTTTAGTGTGGTCTAGCAAATAAAAAAGCGAACTACTCCGTTTCCCTTAAAAACAGTAATTGCTTCGTCAAAGACAGTTATGACAGCGGGTTAAAATATGTATGTCAGCTACACTTGCCGTGTTTTCTCCTAGAAAGCAGGTTCAAAGCCGCACACTCACCAACGCCCTGCCAGCACGGCGGCCGCGTCCCCGTCCCCGTCCCCGT
>WBMY01018586.1:4368-20843 GCA_013397315.1 Donacobius atricapilla
AGAGCCGGCCGTGCTGCTCGGCAGCCCCGAGCACCAGGCCCTGCTCCCCACGGCCGCCCCCGGCCACGAGCCCCCCGCCGGCCAGGCCTTCATCGCCGGCTCCGGCATCAGCTGCTCCGACCTGGAAGGGCTCAACGCCCTGATCCAGGAGGGAGCGGCCGAGGTGACCGTGGTCAGCGACGGCGGGCAGAGCATCACCGTGTCGGCGGGCGCGCCTCCTCCTCCCATCTTCTCGTCCTCCNGGGTTTGTGCTCACATCCATGGCTCTAAACCTTGGAGAGTCACAGAGATGATTTTAAGTCATGGACAGGTTGCCCAAAAGGGGTGGTTTGAGGTCCCAACGAGCCCCTTCAAGTGCCAGATCTGCCCCCAAGCCAGCTGCAGCCGAGCACCTCTGCTGGCACCCAGGTGGGGTTGTGCCCTTCTAACCTGGGCAGGTGAGCCCTGAGTGAGCTCCTGGGAATGCTCGTGGCTCGCTGGTATTCCCAGCAGGATTAGATTTCCATGACATTCAGGATTCCAGTAGCTAGGAAAGGATTTTAGGCTAACCTTTCTTTTTGCCATTTCAGTCTGCTGCATCTTAAGCAATTGAATGAAGCTAAAACTCCAGCTTTAGTTTTGTTGTTTCCTCTATTTCTCCAATTATTTTTTTTATAAGGACTTTTTTTATTGTTTGCTGAAAGGGGGCACAAGAATTTTGGAAGTAATTGTTTCATCCATGTTAGGTTGCAAAGCTGTCATGGACACACACAGTTCTAGGAGAAAAGTAAGACTGGTGTGTAGAATGTATTTCTTACTGGAATTAAATTAATAATCCTCTAGAAGGTGAGTGTAATCCCCATTGCTCAGAGTGAGATCATCACAGAATTACTTGTTGAACTAGTCACTAAACATCAGCTTCCTGTTAATTTGAGTGAAACCACTCTTAGAATTAATAATCCTATGGTCGGACACAATTTTTTATCTAAATCTGGCGGTGTCGGTGAGGGATGAGCAGAAATGTAAAGAAATAACAGAGTAGACCACTCTTTAAAGAAATAGAACCAGAATTTGCTATATTCTTTTTCATATACTGTGCTACCCTGTATATGAAAATTAAGTCATTGAAATATGAACTGTGCCTTCATCAGCAAAGCAGATAAAATTTCAGTAGCTGAGTGTGCAGCTGAGGCTGTAAAATAAACTAGATGAACAAACAGTGCATCTTCATTAATAAAGTCTGTTTAATACAGATAGGACACCATGTATCTCAATTATTAAACAGATACATGGATTAGCACAGTAGGCCACAACTTGATTTGAAAAATGTGCAGCTAAACCTATGACATATGTAGCTGGATAAGGAAATTATGCAAAATTATACAGCTCTCACAAACTCTATAAAATATTAACTTCTAAAATAAATCAGCCATTTGCAGTTTGATTATTAAAGAGGATAAATGCTTGTTGAACTAAATACACTTTCTTTTTCCCCCTCTTACCAAGAGTGTCTTAGAACATAATAACACAATTCTTTGGCTTGTTTAAGATAATGCCTACCCAAACACTTCATGCTCAGGTATTTTAGAGAACTCTATTTTTAGATTAAAGAAAGAAAAGGGAGTAGTTATTTAGTCAGGTTGCTAAATTGGCTTTGGATTTTTTTTAAACGGCTTTAGAACAGACTCACTGGGATTGATTAGGGATTAGCACAGCTCCACCTTTACCTGCTGCTGGCTATTGCGACCGCAGCCTGCAAGTACAGAAAATGCAAAATAACGCTTTTAGATCCAGGCGTGGCAGACCAATCCTATGTCACGAAATCTCTCGCGGCTTTGAGAGCGCGTTGGGAGCTCAGAACGAGGCAGCCGTAGGGAGTTGACCCCGACAGCGTGTCCTGCTGCCCCCCGGCTCACCTGTGCCTTCTGTTGGCAGGTGACGCCCCCTTCCAGTGCCAGCTGTGCCCCGCCAAGTTCAAGATCAACTCGGACCTGAAGCGGCACCTGCGCGTGCACTCGGGGGAGAAGCCCTACAAGTGCGAGTTCTGCGAGGTGCGCTGCGCCATGAAGGGCAACCTGAAATCCCACGTGCGCATCAAGCACAGCCTGGAGAACACCCTCAAGTGCCCCGAGTGCGACTTCCAGTGCGGCAACAAGACCAGCCTGCGGCACCACATCCGCGGCCACCAGCCCGAGCAGCCCGTGAAGTGCTCCGAGTGCAGCTACTCGTGCTCCAGCAAGGCGGCCCTCAAGGTGCACGAGCGCATCCACGGCAAGGAGCGCCCCTTCAAGTGCGAGTTCTGCAGCTTCGACACCAAGCAGCGCAGCAACCTCACCACCCACGTGCGCAAGGCCCACGGCGACAAGGCCAAGGGCAGGAGGGCGGACAAGAGGGAAGGAGAGAGGCCGAAGCAGGGCGGCTCCCGGCAGGTCGCCAAGCTGGACGCCAAGAAGGCCTTCAAGTGCGACCTGTGCGAGGCGTCCTTCGTCCGCGAGGATTCCCTGCGCAGCCACAAGAAGCAGCACAGCCTCTACAGCGGCCCCAAGGGCGGCGAGCTGGCCGTGCTGCAGCTCCAGATGGACGCCGGCCGCCAGCCCGGCGCCCCCGGCGCCGTCAGCCACCTCCAGGTGCCGCTTCAGGCCGCCCAGGTGTCGCCGTACAACGAGGGGAGGGTCAAGATCATCGTGGGCCACCAGGCGGGCGGCGTGAGCGTGGTGCCACCCGCCCTGCTGGGCGCGGGGCAGGACGAGGTGCTGGGCAGCGGGCGCCTGCAGCTGCTGGGCCAGGTCAGCGTGCTGGCACCGGCCGCNCCTCGCACGCGGAGGGCCCCAAGCAGAACTATTCCATCATCCAGAGCGGGGCTCACGCGGCCCTGCTGTGCCCCGCTGACTCCATCCCCGATTAGGCACGGGGGCTGCTCCGGGCGCTCCTCGGTGCCGGGGCGGCGCTGAGCCTGGCAGGAACGCACAGGGCACGGCTGAGCCAGGATCTGTCCTCCAGAGCCAAACACCTTCCACTTCCACGTACACTGAAGCGTCTTGTGTGTGCGGAGGAGGATGTGTTTGCGTTTCTGTGCCTCTGTTGCAGTCAGAGGCTCTGCTCCCTGGAAAACAGCAGCAGCGGTCGCTGGTGGCCCCAGGCAGCGACATCCCCCCAGTGCGGCTCTTGTCCTGTGCTGCCTGAAAGAAGAAAACCCTCGCCCTGTGCTGAATTGCCTCCACAGCAGCCTTGCTGTTGGATGCACGCACAAAAAGACAATAACCGGAGCCCTTCTGGGCTTTGTGTCACGGAGGTCTCTCAGTTCTGTGCTCCGTGTGCATTCGCTGCGCCCGGCTGAGCTCCAGGGAACCCGCACTGCTGGCTCTGCCGCAGCCCAGGGGAAGTTTGAGGGGCTGCTCCCGGCTGAGCTCCAGGGAACCCGCACTGCTGGCTCTGCCGCAGCCCAGGGGAAGTTTGAGGGGCTGCTCCCGGCTGAGCTCCAGGGAACCCGCACTGCTGGCTCTGCCGCAGCCCAGGGGAAGTTTGAGGGGCTGCTCCCGGCTGAGCTCCAGGGAACCCGCACTGCTGGCTCTGCCGCAGCCCAGGGCAAGTTTGAGGGGCTGCTCCTCACTATCTGTAGGAATTGGCAGCACCTGGCACTTGAAATGCTTGTGCAGAGACCTGCTGATTGTTTTTGGAAAGCAAAGCAATGTTGTGCCTCTCTCAGTAGTAACTAACTTTGTTAGCAAGAACGCAAATCATCTCTGGCACGGTGATGGATGTCAGAGGTGCCTGTGAATTGAAGAGCAAAACAACTGGAAATATATTTTTTACAAACACCGCTTACCTTTTGTTTTTATTTCGATGCTGCCTGTTGGGAGTTGCATGAGTGGTAAAAGTGCGTTACAGTCTGGGTCTTCTTTGCACGTTAAAGGAAAAGATTGAATTTAATTTAAAATTTTTAAAAAAAACTTCTACTCCAAGGTCTGACCCTCCAGCAGAAATTCAGGTTGGATCACAAGGAGACAGTAATATATTCTTATATTATTAATAATATAATATATACTATTATATTTATAAGAACTCTTACTATATTTATAATTTATTATGGACATTTCTCTGATGAAAGTATTCCAGGCTGTGTTTTGAACCACGCAGTTGCCCGTGCAAAGGTACCACCGACTCAAAGCAGTGAATTTCCCCATCCTCGGTGGCGGAGGCGAGCTCTTGCAGGCAGGGTTTCCTCAGCTCCCGGCGCTCCGTGTCATCCATAGGTGGTGCCAGAGGCCCAGGGAAGCTTTGCAGTGTGCTCTGGCTCCTGGGTGATAGAGCACTTCCCTGTAAAAACATTTCAAAATTCAGGTTTTTAGGACGTTACCAAAAGCTCAGCTGTAAAACCCTCCCTGTCACTGAAGAGAAAAAGCTGCAGCTCAAAAGAAATACCCAAAGTTTTCTGCAAGAAGCAGATCTTAACCTCGGATTTATGTTAAACTGGTAATATTTTGCGCCCTGGTAATCAGTGTTAACGCTGTTAAAATTAATTAATTTTACCCTGTTCATAGTTTTAAGGTAATTAATTTTAACCCTGATCGTAGTTCCCAGGTGTAGAACTGTCGGGCACTACAGGAGCGATAAAACCCGAGGGATTTTGGCCAAGCTGCTGGAGTGAAGTGCAGTTTATCTGTGCTTGCCCTTGGCCAGGAGCCTCACCTCCAGCCCAGGGTCACTGCAGCTCTGGGATCTGCTCTGCGGCTCAGAGAGCCTCGAGAACCTTCTCAAGTAGGAAACCAGCAGGTTTGTCACGTTGTAAAGACTCACCTGGGGCCTCAGAGATAAACAGGAAAGATAACCAAATGGTGTGAATGAATCCGCAGAGCTCGGTGCTGCTGCTTCAGCCTGGTCTGGCTGCTTGCCTCGTGAGCGACCGAGACACTTCCTCCACCCTGAGAGAAAACCAGCTGATAACCGAGGCTGACACGCAGCAATTTCTGCTCCGTTCTCTCCTGCCATGCTCTGGCTCGATTTCTGCGTGTGACACAAATGGTCTGTGTGTTTTGGAGCTGGCGGGAGCAGATTGTTTTCATCCCTGATGTTCACTTAATACATTCTTCACGTTATCGGCAGAACCATCCCAGGAGGGAGCCGGGTAATTCAGAACCAGTGTCTCGTAGAGCTCTCCTGCTTTGGAGCACATGGTAAATAGATCCTATCCCTCCCTCTGGAGAGTTCTGCCGCAGCCTCAGAGCTCTGCAGCAAATATTGGGATGGATTTTTGTTCCTGCTGCCGGGAGATCCCCAAGCTCCCCTGGGAAGGGCTGGGCCCAGGAGCAGAGCTCAGTGGGTCCAGTGCTGCTCACCCTGCGCAGCCCTGGCTGCCCGAGGGGAGGGAAAACCTGGATAGGGAAAATCTGGATATCCCACCCAGCAGAGCGCTGGCTCCCAGAGGGGAGGGAAAACCTGGATATCCCACTCAGCACTGAGGGAAAACCTAGATATACCACCCAGCACAGAGGGAAAATGTGGATATCCCACCCAGCAGAGCCCTGGAGAGGAACGTAAATCTGGATATCCCACCCAGCACGGCCCTGGCTGCCAGAGGGGAGGGAAAACCTGGATATCCCACTCAGCACTGAGGGAAAATCTAGATATCCCATCCAGCACAGAGGGAAAATGGGGATATCCCACCTGGCACAGAGGGAAAATCTGGATATCCCGGCCAGCACTGAGGGAAAATCTAGATATCCCATCCAGCACAGAGGGAAAATGGGGATATCCCACCTGGCACAGAGGGAAAATCTGGATATCCCGGCCAGCACTGAGGGAAAATCTAGATATCCCATCCAGCACAGAGGGAAAATGGGGATATCCCACCTGGCACAGAGGGAAAATGTGGATATCCCACTCAGCACTGAGGGAAAACCTAGATATACCACCTGGCATAGAGGGAAAATGTGGATATCCCACCTGGCACAGAGGGAAAATCTGGATATCCCACCCAGCATGGCCCTGGCTCCCAGAGGGGAGGGAAAATCTGGATATCCCGGCCAGCACTGAGGGAAAATCTGGATATCCCACCTGGCACAGCCCTGGCTCCCAGAGGGAAGTGTAATTTTGGATATCCCACCCGGCACAGCCCTGGCTCCCAGAGGGAAGTGTAATTTTGGATATCCCACCCAGCAGAGCCCTGGCAGGCCCTGCTCTGCACAGGCTTTTCCCCAGTTTGCCCAGGAGTTCCCGGGTGTGAGTTTATGGTGTGTCACACCCTCCCTCCTCTCTGGGGATGAACTTCTGCCTGCTCAGAGATCTGAGGCGAAACTGGGCGGGCAGAGGTGCAAAACCTGTGGCATTTCTAATGTGTTCATTTGGGGTTTGTTGCTGTTCCTGGCGCTGCTTTTTAAAGCCAGGCCCAGCTCCACGTGAGCTGATCCTCCACCAGACCTGCTGAAATGTGCTTTTCTGCCGTGCTTTTGTGAGGCAAGAATACACAACAGGGGAAAAAAAGCTGAAGAAAAATGTGTTTGGACACCTTTAATTGTGTTCTGGGCAGGCTGGCTCTGACTGAGCCCCTGCTCAGTGTCCCCAGCGGGGTTTGAGCAGCACTGGATTAAACCTTACCAGCGGTGCTGTATCTTTGACGTGGTTTTGATAAAAAACTTTAAGTGTTATTTGCATCCAAATGGGAGATTCCTGCTCAGCACCAGTCCCATGCACAGGGGGGACTCCTGGGTGAGCGGATGGGATCAAGTCCTCACCTCAGGTGAGACCTGAAAGCAGCAGAACTTGGCCCAAGGCCGGTTCCTTTGGGAACTGGGGGAAAACCAAGCTCACAGACAAACATGTGGGGCTTGCAGTTGAAAAATTGTAATTATTTCCCAATCATTTTGGGAATGAGCTATTTTCTACTGCTGTCTTCTGACTGCACTGGAAAGTACCTTCTGTTGTGGGGTTTAAATGTCAGAGACGTGCCAAGACATTTTTTTCCTGTATGATACAAAGAACTGGAGAAAGGCTTGTTTTTTGGGTTTTGTTTTGTTTTTTTTTTTTTTTAATTTAGATACCTTTATTTTATTCTATATTTCTGATTCTCTTTTTATTCATGTTTGAAGTCAAAATATAGTCAGTCATCCTTTTTGCTCTGTGCTGCTCTGGTGACTGCAAAACTATTTTCTGTGTCCTCAACGGCCAGACCTCTATTCTATAATTTCAGGAGTATTGACTGGCTACTCTACTGGCTTTTTACATCTCCAGTTGGAAAATCTTTAGCCTTGTTATTTAAATTTTAAGAAGGGAAACCAATATTGTTAGGAGAAACTGATGTCTCCTGTCACTTACCCAGTGCCCTCTCATGAGGTGACAAAGGTTTCTATAGTGACCCGAGGAAATGATGTCTCAGGTATCAGCATGAATTAAAAGTCTGGGGCAGGAAAAGCTTTCTTTTCTCTGTCTCTCAGGTATCCAGTTCTGCCTTTGTCTTTATTCCAGTTGCTGGACTCATAAAACCAGTGTTTGGTTACATGGCTGTCTTTAGAGGCTTCACAATGTCGCAGGGAAGGAAAAACCTCCGTGGCAAAGCCCAGGTGGATTTTTTACAAGCTGTGGCCATGAGAGCAACACCCTCACGTTCTGCTGCTGAATTCTCTAACCTGTGGGATCAGCCAGGTGATTCCACCAGCCTCAGGAGCCGTGTTTGCCTCTCTAAAACCAGGAATTATCATTTACTGCACATTCAGCTTTGACAGGGGTGTTAAAGTTCCTCGATTCAGACCTTGGGTAAACTTACCTTTAATTCTGAAAGTGAAAGCTCTTGGTTAGTGAGAGTGGCTGCCTTTTGTAGGTAAAAGTTGAACAGGACCTGGGAAATAATTAACTGAGGGCCTGGAGAGTGTTTTGAGGTATTTTTATTTGGCGGCTGAGTTTCGGTTTGGCTTTATTTTAAAGACACAAGGATGCATTTCTGCCTCTTGTGCTGCTGA
The DNA here is from genome assembly GCA_013397315.1 of Donacobius atricapilla. Taxonomy (NCBI): domain Eukaryota; kingdom Metazoa; phylum Chordata; class Aves; order Passeriformes; family Mimidae; genus Donacobius; species Donacobius atricapilla. Next base: position 12,300 of record WBMY01018586.1, read on the forward strand.
GTGAAGCAACCTGTTATCAGCATCTTCCAGTTTATCAAACCCGATGTGAGACACTGAAAAAAGCCGTGGAGGAACCTCCAACGTTTCCAGCTTGAGCTTCCCACTGATGCCTTCCAAAGTGAAGGCAAGCTGATAAATCTTTGTGCTGTCTGTATTGGCGGCGTTTGAATCAAGGCTGGCCCTGGTCCCTGTTGCTCTGAGCTGTCAGACAATTCTCCATCCTTTTGCTCCCCAAGCCCTGGGCCAGCCCTGAGCCCTCAGCTCCCTCTGCCTGTGCTTGTTTTTGCACTTCCCAAATGTCAGACCGAGAGCAGAAATCCACCCCACCCCTTTTCCTAGCCCAGGTCACAGCTTCCTCCTCCAGAAGTGAGTCTGCACTTACTGCCATGAGCCACAATTAATTATTCTGTCAGTGACACCAGTACATTATAGGTCAGTGACAGCAGAATTTGCACTGGAGCCGTGCTGCAGGATCCCCCACCTGGAGGAGGTGCCCTCAGAAGGATTTTGTGAGGATGGGAATAACTTGGATACCTCAGTGATGAGCGAGATGCAAATTCCCAGATAGATCCTGGAGATAGTCTCATCTCCTGATGGCCCAGAGGAAAATCTGAAAGAACAGGAATGCATAAAGCTCAGCTGCATAATGCATAGCAGTCATAATTAATAGATTAAAGTTCTTTGTGAAACATGCTTTTTTATTCTAATAAAGGGAAGGGACTACAAATGGTGACACGGTTTTAACAAAAGAGCAACGTGAGATGCCATGTCAGAGTTGTAGAGCTAAAGGGGTGATAAAAATGTACCTTGGGTTGAAATTTTTACAAGAATGATGTAAGAATCATTACCTTAAATAGCAGCACTTTTCCTTGTCCCTGGGCACGTTGGATCATTCTGATTCTCAAAGGACATAAAAATGTTGGGGGATTATTAAAAACTTGCCAATCCTTGCTGCTCAGTCCCTCCTAGAAAGTTCTAGATTCATCCCGGGAATCACTTTGCCTTAACAATGTTAAATTTTGCTTTTGTTCTGGAATCGTGGAGATAGGCCATTGATAGAACTTTAATTGGCTAGGGATGTTCATGATTTTTTCTCCCTTTAAAAAAAAAAAAAGCCTGCCAGCAAAATTGCTTTTTGGTGATGACTCTGCTTGAAAAGTGCTCTGCAGGGGCCCATTCCCAATTGATTATCTTTCACAGCTAATAGCTTCAAAGGCTATTTGGTGGACAGTCCAGTTTTACATTTAAATGTAAATCTCGATAGCCTTGACAGACTGATGATCAGGAAAAAAAAAAAAGGGAGGTAAAAGCAGTAAAATGGATGTACAGCTGGTATAACTTTCACCAGCTCCTCCAGGGGCAACTGGAGTGAAATGAAGCTGCTTTGCAGCCTGGTGGAGCTCCTCGGAGGGGATGGTGCGTGGGAAGCTCCCTAAGGTGCAGCATTAATGGGCGGCTGGGTGGCCTGGCAGCCCGAAAAGTTCCCTGTGGGGTCAGAGGATCTGATCTGTGCTGCCTTCGGGGGCAGCAGGGGAGCGCAGTGTCGTTGTTCCACACACAGACACACAGAGTGAGAGGGCAGGAACTGTTTATTAAAAGATCTGAATCCATTTTATAGTATTTCTATAAGGCCAGGGACTGGGGGAGAAGGTTGGCACCTCTCCCCATCCCGTTGGTCAGGACAACTGTCCCTCAGCTGTCCATAGCTCTAAACAAAGAATGTAAACTACCTTGAATTGAGGAAAACATTGCTTTTATTCATAACACCCATGTGCGAGAAGCCACCTAAGAACCATGAAACTGTGAGACACAAGAAGGCTGAAAAATCAGAGCGGCAGCGCAGAGCTCTGGGCAAAGGCAGCCTCCGGCTGCAGGGAACTCCTGTGGCCAGGGGAGCTGAGGGCACCCAGGGTGGCTCAGCCCCGGTGCCCTGGGCACGGCAGAGGTGCCACAGCTCCCGGGGGCTGCTGCCGGGCAGGGCTGGGTGCAGCCCTGGTCCTGAGAGCCCCGACCCATCACCAGAGCGACTGCTGCCATCCTCATTCCATCCTCCCCGGGAGGAAAGGGGCGCTGGCACCCTGATTTTTCAGCCTTCTTGTGTCTCACAGTTCATAGTTCTTAGGTGGCTTCTCACACACGGGTGTTATAAATAGAATAAATGTTTTCCTTAATTCAAGGTAGTTTACATTCTTTGTTCAGAGCTATGGACAGCTGAGGGACAGTTGTCCTGACCAACGGGATGGGGAGAGGTGCCAACCTTCTCCCCCAGTCCCTGGCCTTGTAGAAATACTATAAAATGGAGTCAGATCTTTTAATGAACAGTTCCTGCCTTCTCACTCTGTGTGTCTGTGTGTGTCTGTGACGAACAACGACAGTGCACAAGGAACTCCTCAGCTCCCAACCATCTCCGCAGCTCTGAGGAGGGGCCTTTTCTCCTCATTTTTTATAATTTTTGTTGCCGTGGAAACAGAGCACAGACGCGCTCGCTGCTCCTTTTGGCTGCCTACTCCTCCGGGCCAAACGAGTCCAGAATTTTCCAGGCTTCCAAAGGAAGGGAAAATAAATGATGGGACGGGAGAACATTCAGTGTGGAACCCACTGAGAAACTGGAGATCCAGGAAGGAATGTTGTGCCACTGGAGTGGAATTTAAGCTTAATTTAAACAAAAGCATTCTCTTCTCTCTACCTAATGTAGCTGGTTCCAGAAATCCACGGGAAGGTCAGAGGAGAGGACAAGGGGTGTTTTCCCAGGTGCCAGTCCCCCCTGGGACAAACACCTTCTGTACTCCTGTCGCCAGGTATCCCTGAAAACACCTCCCTGTTTTCCTTAGACAGCCAAGACTTCCTCCCGTGTCCTCTACTCTGACCTTCCTGTGGATTTCTGGAACCAGCTACGTTAGGTAGAGAGAAGAAGAGAATGCTTTTTGTTTAAATTAAGCTTAAATTCCACTCCAGTGGCACAGTATTCCTGTGCAACGGAGCAAAAGGCATCTAAACCTTTTCTTTTTTCTTCTTCCTCTTTTCTTTTTCTTTTTTTTTTTTTCTGATTGTTTTTGTTGTTGTTGTTTGGGGGGGGGGCTTTTTTTTTGTTTCTGTTGTTGTGGTTTGGTTTGGGATTTTGGGATTTTTTTTTGTTTGTTTTCAACTTCTACATCTCCATAAATCCTCTGCACCAAATCCCAAACTCCCTTAGGAGTGCTGTCCTGCACACTGATCATGGCAAAATGGGATCAAACCCGGGCAAAACCCACGTGCCTTTTATTTGTCCTTCAGGGCAGAGCCAGCAATTAACAACGATGCCCCCCAGTGATCTCATATCCTCCTTCCAACACCAAATTCATAAAAATGCATCGAACGTGTCGAACAAACCCCGACACCTCTTCCTCCTCGCCCTGATAAATTCACTCCCCCGTTTTTTATTTGCTCAGGACGCACAAAGCCAAGGGCTCGGCAGATGCAGAGACCCCACCAGGCTCAGGGAGAAGCTCTGTGCCGAGCTCGGGCTTTGGGCTGGTTCGGAGCCCACGGGATGGGCAGGACTGGCAGCAGGGCAGGGGCACCCCTGGCACGGGCTGGGCGCGGGATTTGGGGGGGACCCCTCCAGGTGGACACAGGGATGAAAGCCCAGCTGGTCCTTGCAGTGCCTGAGCCCCAGTGGCAGCAAAGTATTCCAATTAATGGAATTAATCCTCTTTCCCTGCCCGTGTAGGTGAGTCTTTAGTAACGAATCCAGCTGTCAATCCAGTGGCTATGAAAAGGGAGGATCCATAAAATCCGTGGGCAGAAGTACAAGTTTCTGTCTATCTTAAGTTCTGAATAAATTATCCATGTGGCCACTGAGCTTTGCAGTGATCTTTCCATTGACTTCAGGTCAGATCCCTCCTTAAAATCTGCTTTGTGAAATGACTTGTACAGAAACCAGAAAGGAGCAGAAGAAAAAACTTGACTTGTTCTCTCACCTTTTGGCGGTTTCCTGCTCTGGGTTCAGCTTTCACAGATTTATTCCCTAGGCCTTTGGCCCATTCGTGCAGAACTGGGCAATTTGCATGTGCAAATTTCTATTCTTTGCCCTGTCTCTGTTCCATTGTGTGAGTTCGGTTTTTGCATTTGGTAAACAGAAATACTTTGTGTTTGGAGAAAAAACTGGGCCACACACACAATTCTTCTGTTTACTGCAACTAACAGCAAGTAGTAAAAAAAATAAAAATAAATAAACAAACGTGTTGTGTTCCCCATTAAGTCAGTATTAATTCATGCAGAAAATCCACTTCACCAAAGGTTTTCCATTTTGTGCCTCTCCATGTTATGAAGATGTTAATTTCTTTAAATCCCAAGGACTATCTTTATTTTAGCTCATATTTAGACACAGAGATTGTACCAAAAGATTAAGAACATTCCTCCCTCTCCTTCTGCATTGTTGTAAGTGGGGAAAAAAAATTTACAAAAACAGAATTTCCTCGAAGGGGACTTCCCAGAAAACTTTTAAATTTGTAAACATTCGTGTCCTATATAACTTAAACATTGAGTACATCATTTCCTGCATTCATGCTGGGTGAAAATCAGGGTGTTGATTACTTTGAGCTGGTTTTTGTTTTGTTTTTTTTCTGAAGGAGCTCGGTATCAGTGCGGCAATCAAAGCAGTTTGGAGCATGGGGCTGTTTAGCATCCTGCTGATGAGTTATGCCATCAATACCAAACTGATTTCCAAGATAAACCCGACTGAGGCATAACAAAGGCCGAGCGATGGCCAACTGTGCTCATGTGCTCATCTTACAGTGGTTACACAGCTCGGAGCTGCTTTTATCACCGGCCTGCTGATGCATTTATTGTGGGCTTGGCGGAGGAGAAGGATTCAATTAAAAAGGCATCGTGGCGTTATCAGCCGAATTCTTCAGTTCAGCTCCTGGTGGTTGAGCGAGTTACTCAGTTCGCACTGAGCGAATCGAAGGCAAATGGGAGCAGGAGAGATTGGTCTGCAGAGCAAATAAATCTGGGGGCAGTTGCAGGAGGGGGACGTGAGGCCCCTGGGTGAGCGCATCATCTCCCGTGTACAAACAGCTGCTAATCTTATCAATGCCAAGATGCCTCCGTGCTGCATTTAAAAGCAAGCTGCCTTTATTCCGGCTCCCACTCCATTGAAATCGGCTCTAAACGCCGACTTTATAACACTGACCCAATGTACAAATTGCTCGGTTCAAAAGAAAAGCGTTTTTTGGAGGAAGGGGGGAACGGAGTAAACGCGGTGTGCCGTAAAAGCTAAGTGGTTTTATTGGCACTTTAAAATACCCTTTTCTGCCGGACTCTATCAGCTCTGATTATTTCTAACGACGGTGGTTACGTATTAAAAATGTGTGTCAATAGTTCTGGTCGCCCTGTGATTTGTCATTTGTGTGCCAGACGTCCCAAAAGGCTTGACTGACAAAATCTGGCCACGGCTCAGGGGGATCACGCGGGGGGGATGTGTTTGGCTGGGGGATTGATAAGAGCAGCCACCTCAGTGATTTAAATTAGAAATTTCATCTGAATGCCAGTGCAGGCTGCACTTGCACGCCTCTCACTGCCCTTCCCTGATGCCAGCAGAGAAGCTGAGGCTGCAGGAGGTCCTTGCAGGAGTTTGGCAATCAAATGATGAATTAAACCTCGAGTGAAGAACGAGGACTTTCTTCTGCCTATTTACACAGGCCGGCTGCTCTGTGGTTTAATATGTGCCCTCAGAGGTAAAGCCCATGAACTGCTGCTCCCAGAACAGCTCTGCCGTGGGAGGCAAAGCTGTGTCTCACTAAAAGGTGTTAAACCTCGTGTTTTCCACTGCTGATCTCCTCTACCTACCAGACTTTTTTATTTGTGTGTGTGTGTGTGAGTACAGCCAGGATGGAGCCACTCAGACATCTCATCTCACCTAAACTCCTTAAATAGGCAGCACTGAAAGCAAGCTGCACCCAAATTGCTTCCGCGGAGCAGTCAGGCTTTTCAAAGACTGCTTTCGAGCCAGGAGCGGATCTAAAACGGGGAATAAAGCTTCCCTGCGCTGGACACGAGCAAAGCTGTCCTCAGGCAGCAGGTGCGGAGCCTGCTCTGCGCAGGGAGGGCAACCTCTGCCTTTCAGCAGCTTGTTCTGCCCGCGTGTGAACTCCGGGGCTGGGAAATGAAACATCCCCCAGGACAGCTCCCTCTTTGAATCCTCTCAGCTGTATCCTACATAAATTACGGTGTGCTGAGGCTGGAGGAAGTAATTTAATGCTGGAATTCTCCAAAGGCTCTGGCTGCTGGTTTTGCTGAGGTGGAGCTGTGTTATGCGTTACAGATAAACAGGGACTCCTGAAGACCTTCCCCCCCTTCCTCTCAGTCTCCCACAGGAGTGAGATCAGTGAGTTTTTGTTGATAGCTGCCGAGCACTCAGCGCTTTGCTTTCTTCTCAGACCATCCTCAGCTGAAGGCCAAGCCCAGGGGATCGCCCGGCTGCTCCAGGTCCTGGCTGAGCTGAACCCGCCTGCTCCAGGTCCTGGCTGAGCTGAACCCGCCTGCTCCAGGTCCTGGCTGAGCTGCTTTGGCCAACAGGCCAGAGGTGGAGTGGCGCCCTGATTTTTCAGCCTTTTCTTCTGTTTCACAGTTTCATGGTTTGGGTTCTTTCTCACGCTCTGGTCTGTAAACACTGGCCAATGTTATTGTAGTTCCAAGGAAAGTTTTCATTCTTGTTTTAGAGCTATGGACAGCTGATGGACAGTTGTCTTGATCAACGGGATGGGGAGAGGTGTCAACCTTCTCCCCCAGTCCCTGGCCTTTGTAGAAATATTATATAATAGAGTCAAATTCTTTTAAATAAACTTAGTTTTTAGTTCATGCCTTCTGATCAAAGTATGAGCGTGTGTCTGTGTGTGTGTGACGAACTGCGTCAGTGGGGAACATTCCCTTTCCTCCTTCCCTCTGGCTGTTCCAGCTCCACCACCCCCGAAGCCCTCCCAGGTGCGTCCTGCAGGGCATCCATGCCAGGCACGGAGCAGATGCCCGTGGGAGAAGCTGCTGCTCCCTGCTTTGGTCTCTTCCTGAGGAAAATGATGTTATTCTGCGTGGTCACAGCTCCTGCGCTGTGCTGCCAGCCAGGCTGAGGGGGCCAAGCCTCCAGAGCCTCCAGGAGAGAGCAGGAGCAGCAAATTTGGAACTACCTGGGTGAAGAGCCCGGCTCTGGGACAGAACCTCCTGCCAGATATCAGCCCTGGCTGAGCCCATGAGTGCTGAGGATGGGAAACCTGCAGGATTATCCCTTCAGGCTGATAAAAGTGGCCTTGCTCTATTTATAACGCACCCGCTGCTCTTTCGGCGGCCTACAAAACAAAGGTAAAAGAAATAATCTTTCCAAAACTTTTTTTGTGGTAAAACTCCTTTTATAACCGTGCAGAGCGATGGGGGCAGTCAGCAAGGCTGGGCATCCCCTGGGAGGCTGCTCCCACCCTGCCGCCTCTCTCGGAGCACAGGGAAGCGCTTTTCTCCGGGGCTGAGCCAGCCTGGAGTCACCCTTCGGCAGATTCTCGCTCGGCATTGATCCACAGTGAAGTTAAACTCGGCAAGCTGGAGCTGCAAACACTCCCTGCAAAGAAAAGAGAAGCCTCAGACACGCCCTTCTTTCACTCACTGCTTGGTTCAGAGGCGCGGATTTTCAGTTTAAGAGTGGGAAAACTGGTAATAGTAGGGGGGAGGTTACATTTTTACTATCTAAATTATATTGTATTACATCTTTTATACGTTTAAATTATTATATTATATAGATTTGTTATATGTAATATAAGGTATTGTATAATTATATAGAGTTATTATATATTTATAGTCCATTTATTATTATATTATTATATTATATAGATTTGTTATATGTAATATAAGGTATTGTATAATTATATAGAGTTATTATATATTTATAGTCCATTTATTATTATATTATTATATTATATAGATTTGTTATATGTAATATAAGGTATTGTATAATTATATAGAGTTATTATATATTTATAGTCCATTTATTATTATATTATTATATTCTATTCTGTTATGTTAAAACCAGTTGAATTTCCTTCGCAAGCCGCAGGTTTTGCCCCGGTCTCTGGATGCCAGCCCGGTGCCAGGCGGTGCCCGGGTGTTCCTGGCGGAGCTGTGTGTGGATGCGCCGATCCCCCCGCGGTGTGACACCAAATCCAGCCCCTGAAGTCCCCATGAGGCCACTTCTGTGAGCAGCCTTAAGATGTCACTGCCCGCCTTGGCCGCGGCTGTGGCGGCAGGAAACGGGCTGCTGTTATTTTTAACACATCTCCCCCTCCTCCGGGCAGTGGCAGACAAGGTGCTGATGTCAATTGGCTGCTCTTACGGGCATTAATTAACTCGGCTAAAAGTCCCCTTGGTTTCCATTTCCTTCTGCGGAGCTCCGGCGCTGGAAGTGGCCGGAGAGGAGGAGAGCGGGCGGCGCTGGGGATGGAGCCGGGCTCTGCTGCATCCAGCAGCTCCCGGGGAGGGCTCAGCGCCTTCCCTGGCACGGTTATCCCAGCAGCTTTCACTCCT
>WBMY01018586.1:21123-41596 GCA_013397315.1 Donacobius atricapilla
TGCCCCAGAGTCTCCCTCTCCTCTTCCTCCCAGCCCTGTTATTTTCCAGGTCTCACCTCTCTGTGCCCACCTTCCCCGGCACGGTTATCCCACCAGGTTTCACTCCTTTTCCTCCCAGCCCTGCTGTTTTCCAGGTCTCACCTCTCTGTGCCCACCTTTCCTTGCAGGGTCATCCCAGGATCCCAGCAGCTTTCACTCCTCTTCCTCCCAGCCTTGTTGTTTTCCAGGTTTCACCTCTCTGTGCCCACCTTCCCTGGCAGCGTTATCCCAGCACCTGAGAGAGTTTCACTCCTTTTCCTCCCAGCCCTGCTGTTTTCCAGGTTTCACCTCTCTGTGCCCACCTTCCCTGGCACGGTTATCCCAGCAGGTTTCACTCCTTTTCCTCCCAGCCCTGCTGTTTTCCAGCTTTCACCCCTGTCTGCTCACCCCACGCCTTGTGCTGAGCTGCTGAGCCTCTCTCTGGGCTCCCCCTGTTCCCAGTTTTTCCTTGTTCTCCCCTGCTTTGCCAGAGCTGGGCCTTGCTGGAAGGCATTTCTGCGGGGCTGGGATGGTTTTTAATGCCTGCACTGAGAGGGGAAGGCTGAGCTGGGCACAGGGAAGGGTTTGCAGGGAGGGTTGGATTATCCTGCTCCAGGGCAGGGCCTTGCAGCTCCTGCTGGGAGCTTCTGGGGCCCAAATAAACCCTGAGAGTCAGGAAAACTCTGGGACAACCTTATTTCTCATCCAGCAGGCAGCTGGAACTGGCTGCAGGGCTGGACAGTGCCACATCTGTACAAACCCGCGTCAAGGGTGTTAATTGGTGCTTCATTTTCCATTTTTCATTTTCCATTTGCAGTGGGGTGAGTGTGCAAAGCCAGGGGACGGACGGTGACCTGTCCTTTCACTCTCAGCTCCTTCAGATCCTGTTGGTGCCACCCTGAACTTGGCCGAAATAAGAACAACCACATGCAACCTCCAAGGATGGTTAAATTAAATCATGCTGGCACCCATCATCTGGGCTCCATGCAGCATCCATCACACCATCAGCCCCGAGCTGGGGCTGGGGCCAGAACTCTCTTTGCTTGAGGAGTCCTTGGGCACTGCAGTGAGCTGGGTTGCACACGGGATTTCTACTCCAGTGCATTCAGAGGTGCTGCGTGTCCCCTGAGCGTCTGGCACCGAATCAAGGTTGGACTGGGGAAGATGCTCTGCTTTTCATCCCCTCTGCCTGTATTTACAGCTGTTAGATCTAGAAATACAAATCCCTGGTTGAAGATCTAAAATCTATAAAAGTAGAAAATATGTCTAGAAATAAAATTGTGGTTTTGAAAATATTTTGTCATGTTGCAGTTTGAGCTCTCCTTGCCCTGTTTCCTGCCCAGCCAGTACAACACAGCAGGAACAACTCCATATCTATATCTAATTCATAGGAATAAAATCAGTGTATAAATTCACATTAAAGCGTGCTTCTCTGAAGTGCAGATCTGTGACAAAACCCATCACATCTGTCGGTCTGGGATTTTTTTTTAATTATTATTATTATTATTTTGCTATTCTGCCAGCTCCTCCATCCTCTCTCACAGAAACTTTTCTTCCTTATAATCCTACCACTGCCTCTTTGGGCTCTGGTCTGCATTTTACTTCCTTACCAGCAAAATAATTCTAACTGGTGGCTCCTGCAAGAGCCTTCTGTTGCTCCTGCACAGCACATTCCCACCAGGAAAACCCAGCCAGCAGCTGAGCTGCCACAAGAGCCATCATCCCGCAGCTCAGGTTTGCCCCTTCTCACCTGCAGAGGATTCTCATCACATTTATCGGGGCAGGAAAAGATGCTCTGCCAGATTCCTGCCTGTTCCCTTTACTGGGAGAGAGACTCTGACCAGTGAGGGGGAGCCGCACACCCCTTTAAAAGTGCTCATTAATTAGGAATATAAGTGAGGGTGAAAAGAATTGCTTTCGTGTTGTGGAGTGAAACGTTAAAGCGTTGGTGTTAAACGTTTAGATCTTCGAGAAAACAGTGCCTCCACATCTTATAAAATTTATGGCTTTAAAATAAAACGAGTAATGGATGGTAAACAGCAGAGTGTGGGGAGCACAGGGCGGGAGGGTGTGCTGGCTCTGGGGCAGGGGAGAGCTCTCTCATTTCGAGGTTTACTACTCGACCATGGTTTCATGAACCTTTTTGTGACCCCGAGCAAGTTACTCCCATCTCACTACTCTTCCATTTCCTCTTTCTGTAAAATGATATTAATAGCACTTCAGCTGCTGAGCAGGTTTATTGTACAAGGCTTAATGAATGTTTGTCTCCCTGTGGCTGAGATTCTTTCCTGCTGGAGGCAAGAGTTTTAAGCAGGTTGATGAAGTAGGAAAGGCCTCTAACTGAAGCTATTATTAAAAGCAGAAGGAATTATTTCTCAGGGAATTTTTGATCTTATGTTTATTACAATTGTCAAAATACAGCAGCTTTAGTTCCTCTGTTATTTAGCAACTTTGGTTACGTTTCTGCCAGAAATTCTGCTGGGGGCTGCTCTGAGTTTTGAAATGATCCCAGGCAGACCCTGCTGAACTCTTCTTGCTCTGAGGAACAACGGTTACAGTGAGAAAATGGGCCACTGTATCAGCTCTACACACAGGGTTCTGGAATTGTAGGAAAAAGGAACTTTGGGATGTTCAGACTGGCCCAGTCCTCCTCCCTGAGGCTGTTACTGTGATGCTCTGGGGTTTGAGGCTCTGAGATGTGCAAAACGTGGTGTTTGCAAGGAGCAAACTCAGCAGCCCGTGCCAGGACGTGTGGAAAAGGCTGTGCAGGGCTGGGAACACCAAATCAATCCAGAAGGAAGCGCTGAAGGCAGCTCTAGGACACCCTGAACGCCTCCTGCAGGCAGCAGCACCCACCTGTGTTCACCTCTGCTGGAAATCCCAGCAGCATCCCAAGGCTCTTGCTCCAGGAAAGAGGATTCCCGCTCCCCCAGGCTGCCCAAAGCTGTGGCTGAGACCTTTCCCAGCCCTGCCTGGACCCAGAGCTTTGCTTTGTTAAAAATGAGCCTCCCTGCCCCACCGAGGAGGGCTCACGAGGTGCCAGGAGCAGCTGTAGGAATTCAATCTCTGCTCTGTGGAAATGATGAAAAGCTCGGCAGGAATTCTGGCAAAAGTGTTCCAGAGCACCAGGGTGGGGCAGAGGTTCTGAAGCTGCTGCTGGTGGCCAGAGACCAAAGATGGGATGTTGTAAGAGTTAGGCCCAAATGCATCCACAGTGTTGCCATTATTATACAAACGGGGCTTAAAGTCCTTGTCCTTCTGCCTGGTGAGTTAAAAGCAATTGCACTGGTTAATAAAAATCAGGGACAACTTCTGGGTTTTCTCAGAAAACAGGGGGGCTGAGGCCTCTTCAGAAGCTGTGGGATGTAATTTTGTTCACAACTGCAACTTAGAGCTGAGAAAACGAGTTCCCTTGTTGGAACTGCAGTGGCCAACAGAGGCTTTGTAAAACTTGCAGAGAGAGAAAACACAGGGGGCTGCATGAAGGAGTACTTGGCCGTGGGAGCAATGGGTTTAACATGCAGCTCTCACTTGGCCAGCAAAGCTTCCTTTTTGTCTCTCTGTGCTTTAATTCGATGACCTGATGCTTCCTCCTGAGCCTGGCTGCCTCTTGCTCCCCGTCCAGCTGTGGAATGAGCAGCTCCAGGGCGGGAGGCAGCAGCGGGGTGTGGGCAGTGCTGGAAGGGCTTTGGGGTGCCCATGGCGGCAGCTCCGGAGCTCCCGAGAGAATTTTAATCCCCGAGGCACAGAACCAGCGGGGGATGGCTGAAATCTGCTGCTGCTTTCAGCCCTGGCCAGGGCCCAGCCTGTGCCACCCTGCTGCTGCACCTCTGCCCAGCCTGTGCCACCCTCCTGCTGCCCCTCTGCCCAGCCTTGTACCTCCATCCTACTGCTCATCTGCCCAGCCTGCGCCACCCTGCTGCTGCACCTCTGCCCAGCCTGTGCCACCCTCCTGCTGCACCTCTGCCCAGCCTGTGCCACCCTGCTGCACCTCTGCCCAGCCTTGTACCTCCATCCTACTGCTCATCTGCCCAGCCTGTGCCACTCTGCTGCACCTCTGCCCAGCCTGTGCCACCTTGTACCACCACTCTGCTGCACATCTGACCAGCTTGTGCCACCTTGTACCACCACTCTGCTGCACATCTGCCCAGCCTGTGCCACCTTGTACCACCACTCTGCTGCACATCTGACCAGCTTGTGCCACCTTGTACCACCACTCTGCTGCACATCTGACCAGCTTGTGCCACCTTGTACCACCACTCTGCTGCACATCTGACCAGCTTGTGCCACCTTGTACCACCACTCTGCTGCACATCTGACCAGCTTGTGCCACCTTGTACCACCACTCTGCTGCACATCTGACCAGCTTGTGCCACCTTGTACCACCACTCTGCTGCACATCTGACCAGCTTGTGCCACCTTGTACCACCACTCTGCTGCACATCTGACCAGCTTGTGCCACCTTGTACCACCACTCTGCTGCACATCTGACCAGCTTGTGCCACCTTGTACCACCACTCTGCTGCACATCTGACCAGCTTGTGCCACCTTGTACCACCACTCTGCTGCACATCTGACCAGCTTGTGCCACCTTGTACCACCACTCTGCTGCACATCTGACCAGCTTGTGCCACCTTGTACCACCACTCTGCTGCACATCTGACCAGCTTGTGCCACCTTGTACCACCACTCTGCTGCACATCTGACCAGCTTGTGCCACCTTGTACCACCACTCTGCTGCACATCTGACCAGCCTTGTACCTCCATCCTGCTGCTGCACCTCTGCCCAGCCTTGTACCTCCATCCTACTGCTCATCTGCCCAGCCTGTGCCACCCTGCTGCACCTCTGCCCAGCCTGTGCCACCCTCCTGCTGCACCTCTGGCCTGCCTGTGCCACCTTGTGCCACCTCCCTTGGTACTCCTCTGCCCAGCCTGTGCCGCCCTCCTGCCGCACCTCTGCAAGGAGCTGCCCTGGAGCCGTGCAAGGGGCTCGCTGGAAAATCCACCCAGTGCCACTTTTGCTGGGGGTTGGAGTCAGACAACAAATGGGGCTCGGCTCAGCGAGAAAACTTTTGAGAGTTCAGATGAATTCATCATTTGCTTGTGTTTCTGTGTTGGGAGTAATGTGTTCTTTCTGTTTGGCAGAGCAGTTAAACGTTTAGTGTGAGCCCTGATGTTTGGGAGGCTTTCTTTTATCAAATCCTGGCGTTATTCAGATCCTGCTCATGTAGAAGTGACTACAAAACGAGCATGAAATCTCCCAGCAGAAATCAGAGGTTTCATGGAGCTTTTGCAATGAGAGAACAATAACAACAATCATTTCTCGAAACCTCTTCACAATGTCATACTACGTTTAGGACGTGTTTAAAACATCAAAAGGATCTTTCCTGTCATTCAGTTCTTCCCAAATAAATTGTGAGAGTCTAATTCAGAGGGGTTTTGCTTCCATTACAATTTGGCGTTCTGAGGCTATGAACCCAATAAGCTTCCCCGTGTAAAAATATGTTTAATAAGCTATAAAACCTCATTCTGCCCTCTCCTCCCTGTTATGGGGGTCCATCAGCATCAGCAAAGAATTGCACATACAAACACGTGCTCAAACGGAACCTGCAGGGAAAATCAGATTTACCATCTTCTGTCACAAAGAATCATGATTTTCTCAGGCTGTTTGCAGAGCTGTGAGAACCCATTAAAAACAGAGCTCCTCTTTTACCATCCTTAGTCCTTAATTTCTCAAACATTTTTGTTTTCTCTCAAACATTTGTTTCTCTCAAACATTTGTGTTTTCCTAATAACAATTGCAGGAGTGGTTTGGTAGGAACTGCACATTTATGTAGACGCTTTAACGCAGCTTCTAATTCCAAATTTATTAAAGACATCAGGATAGTTCTGAAAAAAAAAATAATCCATGCTTGTAATTTTTCATTTTATCAGTTTATTTTCTGATTTATTTCAGCTTCTGATCTCTCCCTAACTATTGCATCCCCAATCATTTTTCTGCCGTCAGAGGAAACAATCAGAAAAAGCTGCCATTGCCCCTCCAGGTTTCTCGTTGGCTAAATGGAGTTTTTGGCTCTTTATCCTGTTGACTAAAAGAACATCTGAGGGGAAGTCAGAATGCATTTACAGAGCTGCCACACCCAGCCCTGCTCTTTGCTTTACTCTGATTAATTTAGCAAATGAAAATCCCCTGTAAACTCACATATTTTTGCCCTCAGTCGCTCTATAGTTCCCAGTAAGCCTTGGGTAAACTGGCCCGGAGATAACTAAATCAGTACAACAAAGGCTTCCGAAAAGCTTTGTGTTGAAAAGCGGGGTTCTGTGGAGGACCATTTTGTGCTGGGGCACATAGCTGCTATGAAATGGAGCAGCCCTTTTGGAGAGGCTGCCTTTAATTCGGTGCAGGAGAAAAACAACTGTCCCTGTTTACACTCCTCACCCAAGGTAAGCGTGTTTGTCCAAAGTATTACCGCAGCCTGCCTTGCAAACACTCGCGGCTTGCTCACCAATTTTCTATATATAGACCGCTCTGTGGAACTGTCTTTATCAAAACTTCGGGGGAAATCTTTAACAGAATCGGAGAGACTTGCCTAATTTATGCAGCCGTCTATTCTCCTCCTATTGATTCCCTCCGTGATATATGTTTATCCTCCCTGCCGGTGCAAACCTGGAATTAAAACCGAAGCCTTTCTGTTTCGTGCCTGTGACTGCTGGTAGAGAAGAGATGGAGGTTATGCATAAAAGCTCTAATCTCTTTAGTGAGCGCTAAACAAATCATCTTGTGAATCCCAGCACAAAACTACGCCAAGTTTACAAGACAGAAACTTCCAAGCAGCAAACCCTCACTTCAGCACTTTTTTTGGAACCATTTTCGAGGCCCATTCCTGCACCTTTTGTGATGAAATAATCTAAAATGAACCAGCTCCCTGATTTGAGAGAGAGACTTGGGGACAGTGGTCCCCCACATCAAAACTGTCCTGGAGAGATCAACCATTGACGATTTAAATCTTCACTACTTCATCTCTTTGTTTGCTGCTCGGAATGCTATTGATACCTCCTTTGTCTTTGTAATTGTTTTAATTAGCCACCCAGCATGGGCCCCTGGCCGTGCCTGTGATGGAGCATTATGGACCGCAGCAGGACGGGGAGCCTGTTACCATGAGACACATCATGGCAAGCTTCCCTCTTTTATTTCTGTCATTTTTATTCCCGGGTCCCCTTTGTTGGAGTGCTCGTGCGTTATTGCTGGCGAGGATGGGGGAAAAAAAAAAAAAATCCCTCCCCGAGTTCTTTGCCTTTTCAAAGGGGAGAGCAGCGTGGAAAAGCCTTGCAGAAATATTTCCATTAAAGTTGATATTGCCACGCATCGCCGTCGCAGAGGGAAGAGGGAAGCCTTGCCCATATTGATTGATCTTTTCACGAGTCGTGTCCTCGGCAATTAGGCTGATATTTATGGCAGTTACTGTACTCCCCGCTCGGCAAATTTCTTCTAAACTGTTCATTTTTTGGCTCTCTGATGTTATTTGTCCTTGTTGACCACGTCCTTCTTTTGTGAGTGGAAATCTGGATGTTCAATTATGATGCAGATCTGCGACTCATTAGCAGCGAGCTTTGGTGCTGTGGCCATTGGAAGACAATTCTGTCATTTAACTTGTGGGAACTTTTGGCAACGGTATATTCTGAAGGGGGGGGAAAAAACCCCCAAAACCCAAAAGTTTGTTTTTAGAGATAAACAATAACATCAAAACCTCAAATCCTTTCATAGTATAGTTTTTCCCCCATGAAAAAAAAAAAAAGAACTGTGCCTGGGACAGAGGAATTTGAATAGAGAGAGGTGCTCCATGACAGAACAAATTTCCTTTGGAGCCGGTTTGTTCAAATTAGCCCAAGGTCAGTCCTTGCCAATTATTGCCCCACTTCAGCTGCTCTCTGGACATTAATAAAAGCATCTGCTGCATCAACCAGGAGTCCAGTCGGGGACTCTCAGGGCGAGGATTTGGGGTGTTTCCCCCTCCAGGATGAGCTTTAGCTCGTTAGCCCCTGTGCCCCATCTCCTTGCTCTCCTTGACATGTGTCCAGCACACAGGATTCCTTTGGGATTGGATGGATTGAAACAATTTTCTGCTTGGAGCTGAATGTGACTCCTGAATGCCTGGGGTGTCTGTGCTGTGTTACCCTGAAGGCGCACCTGATTTTCTGCGTCGCCAATCCTTGCGCTTTTCCTCCGGCTGGAGGGGACGTGCAGGAGGTGCGTGGTGGGGGGAGGCCTGGGAGTCCTTTATTGGGGCAACCAGACAAATAAAGTCACCTCGGGAGGAGCGGGAGGGACGTGGGCTCCTTCAGGAAGGGAGGCAGCAACGCATTCCCTGCCGCATTTGCTCCTCTTCAAGATAAAGAGTTAACTCCAGTTTCTCTGCACATCTCTACTTCAGTTTCTCTGCTCCACCTCTACTCCAGTTTCTCTGAACATCTCTACTTCAGTTTCTCTGCTCCACCTCTACTCCAGTTTCTCTGCACATCTCTACTTCAGTTTCTCTGCTCCATCTCTACTCCAGTTTCTCTGCTCCATCTCTACTCCAGTTTCTCTGCTCCATCTCCTCGTCTGTCAGCTCTGAGGGGACAGAGAGAGGTCCGGAGTTTGCCCCAGCCCTGCTCACTGGTATCGCTGGGATGGGGAAAGGCAGAAATTAGGTTGTCTCAGGATTTACCGATTTTTCCTTACATCTATAAGTCATGGAGCAAAAATCTTGGATGCAAACTCCTCGTGTGACCTTGGGCACCTCGCTCAGCCCATGGTGAGCCTCAGCCTCCTCCCCCCGGCAAAGCTGTGGCTCCTTTTTCTTTTCTAGAACGTGGCTAAAAGCCACTAAGGATTGCAAAGAGCTCAGCGGCTGCTTTAAATAAAGCTTTTGGGGTTGAAAGGAAGAAATCTGAGAGTATCTCTGATGGCAGTGCTCAGCCAACCTTTACAGAAAAACGAGTAATCTTATTTATATCTGCTTATGTCTATTTGTTTCTCTTCTCCAAATAGAAACAGAACTCTTGAGGGGCACTCAGGCTCAGCTGCGCTATGCCATGGGTGCCAAACTGATACTTGTAGGTGATATTTGAGTATTTTAATCAAAACTGAATCAGTTAAATGCTGCAAATGTCTTCACAGTGTGAAATCACGCACTTGCAAACTGTGAATTTAAATTTCTGGAGTCTCCACACGGATTACTCTGAATTTGGATGTGCATTTCCTGCAGGCAGCAGTGGTGGCATGAGCTTCTTTCCTGATGAATTCACGGACAGTGCCTGTCCAAATTAAAGGCACAAATTGGTGTTTGATGCTTTTTTTAGGTGCCGGGTGCTGTGGCCACTCTTCGATGAACCCAAGAGCAAAGCAGAAGCTGCATTTCCCTGGAGCCATCCCAGGGCAGCCGTTGGGCAGTTTTTTCCTCCCCAGCCTGGAGCAGTGTCCTGCTGATGCTCACAGCGTGGTCCAACAGGAGCGAAACTGGTGGAGCACCTGGGTTTGGTGCCTGCCTTGTAGAGGCACAAAACCAGAGCGAGCAGGACCCAGGAAGAATCCCTTGCATGCAAAAAGCTCACGGAAAAAGGCAGATTTACTCCAAAGGAAGCCTGACATGTTATTAAGAGATTAATGTGCTCTTTGTGATTAGGATGGAGCCATTGGTCTGGAGTCAATTTTCTTTTCAGATCAACAAACCTTGCTCACTGGTTATTTACTAGATGAAGGCTCCTATAAAACACCAGCACAGAGCTCTTTGTGTCCCTCTCTCTGAGTCACAATTTATAAATAATAGCTGTGTTTACAAACCAACCAGGAGCAAAACTCTCCCGGGTGAGGCAGCATCTGAACTGAGACACTTTAATTAGTTCTTACTCAATAGATGCTGCTCAACAAAGGCCCATCCCAGTGCCAGCAGCAGTTGGTGTTGTCTTCATGGCACGCAGGGTCAGGGACCTGACTGACCACTCTGGACACACCAGGGTGTTTCTGTGCTGGAAATCTTGCACGGGAAAGTTCTGTAGGGTGTCTGTGAGCTCTGGACACTGGCAGGGAGGAGCAGAGCTTGAGTCTCCTCCTTCCTTCTCCTCCTTCCTTCTCCTCCTTCTCCTCCTTCTCCTCTCCCCACGCAAACCTGTGCACTGGAGAGTTTAAAGGCAAATATCCGCTGGCAAACCCCAGTAGAACATCTCCCGCCTCACATCTCNTCCTTCTCCCTCCTTCTGCTCCTTCTCCTCTCCCCAGGCAAACCTGTGCACTGGAGAGTTTAAAGGAAAATATCCCCTGGCAAACCCCAGTAGAACATCTCCCGCCTCACATCTCTGGGTTTCTCTGGTGTTGCTGTGACCCGGTGCCCAGGCTGGCAGTGCCCAGCCCCAGGCTGGGGAGGTGGAGGTGCCCGTGCAGAGACACACACACACACCTTGAGAGACCAGCACCTAAAGCCATCCTGCTGTGGTGGGGAGGAGATTTCCTGTCCCTGGACTGGGGAGGGTCACCGTAAATGTGCTGAACTGGGAGAAATCTGTGCCAGAGCTAAAAATGCTCATTTCTTACACAAGAGCTCTTGTACTGATGCATTGACCCAAAGGCATCTTGTGTGTAAACAACTAATTGTAAAGGTCGAGTGATTATTTTCTAGTTTTCATTTTGAGCTAGATGGTGAAATGTTTACATCTCCTATAGATATGATTGATGTGGAGAGCAAACAAGAAAAAAATCCCTTGCTGGGTCAACAGGTTACTTAGAAATGTGTAGAAAGGTTAATCCCAAAGCTTCTGTCCTTCTTGAGTGACCATTGTTATTTATGTATTCATAACCCTGGAAAAATCATAAAGACCTTTCCCCCCACTCCAGGAAGTTCTACTCCTGCATTTACCTGTTACAAATGACTAACTAAAGTAATCCACGATTTTTATGACCTCTCACTGCACTTTCAGATGGGGTCCTTTTGCTTTGTGAGAGCTTGCTGAGGTATTACTTTCTGCTCAGGTGTAACTGAAATCCTGGCTCATCCATTCAGGGATGTGAGATATTAATTGCTTCCCAAACCTCTGAGCCGCTCCAGCTTCCAAAGGTTAATGGAGCAGATAGATTTAGGACATGTTCCTAACCACACAGGTTTTCCTCCCTTCCAGAAATACGACACTCGCTGAGATGGGTCATTCATTTTTATTGTTGGAAATGTAATGAAGCGTGGCATTTATAATCCACTGCCTGGGAACGTCTTGGAGAAAACGAGGCCAGGACATGAGAGTGCTTTGGTGGGTGTTGGCACATCCAGCCTCGTTCCTGCTCGCTGGAAACAAACCCAGCTGGGCACGGCCCTGTGCCACCTGCCTGGCCAGGGCCATCTCCAGAGGTGCCCTGCGCCCTGGGGCTGAATGCCCGGCTCTGGGTTGGCACCCTGGGCTGGCACAAGCCTGCTTTGCCCTGCTGGAAGGCACACCCAGCTGCAATTTGCAGAGAAATGTTGGTTTCCTTAAATATCACTCGAAATCCGGGCCAGCCCAGGCTCCTGAACAGCACCGAGACTCCTCATGTGAGCTTCATTAGCCCCTCCTCATTTTCAGAAGTTATCTATCCATCACAAACCCCGGGCAAAGCAGCTGCAAGGTTTTGATAAATATTCGATAAGCCTCAGGATTTACTGGGAAGATTCATGAGGGTCCCCTCATCCCTCCCACACACACTGTGGGCTCTGGAATTTTAAAAATATTTGCACAGGTTGTGTGTGAGCAGGATGTGTGGACACGTGGATGACCTCCAGCTTCTCTTCTTTGTCTTACAAATGGAAGCAGCAGGTTGGCTGGCCAGGTTCTGCACCCCTCTATGTCCTGAAAACACAGCCAAGGAGGTCTAAATCTGGTTTATGTCAGTTAAAAGCCGTATCCTTTTTAGCCAGTTAATGTTTTGATTGATAAATATTATCCATGTTCTGTAATTGCTGTAACAGCAAATCTTTTTCTGGCTTTCTGGCGTCTGTCAGTGAAGTCACATACTTTAGAAGGTTGGAATTGTGATATAGAAGTGCCATCCCTGTTGCTGTTATGATAGGCCGTATGAAAATAATGATGGAAGATCTTTTCATAATGGTAAGGAAAACAAAAAAAAGAACTTTCAGCATGGCTTGGGAGAGATCCACACAAGCATTAATCCTCAGGTGCCATCCCAGTCACGTTCTGTGCAAAGGCAGGAGTCAATCAGACCCTTCTCTTTCATTTTGAGGTGAAGGCCCAAAGAGACACTGCCCTCAAATCTGCGAGGGATTTTTACCCTGGGAGCAAGAGGCAAAGCTCATGCTGCGAGTTTTGATCTTGTGGCAGGGTCCATCCAGCCCCCCTGGCTGCACTCCAGGCCGCTTCACCTCAGGGCCTGTTCTCCCTGCCCTGAGAGAGTTTACTGAGAAAAAAACCTCAGAAATGTTCCGTGGAGCCTTGCTTTGTTATTTTAATTTTAAAATTAATTTAAACCCGTCATGGAAAGGGCGGCCAGGCCGTGGCAGGGGCTGCCCGGGGAGGTTTGGAGTGCCCATGCCTGGAGGTGTCCCAGGAAGGGCTGCAGGTGTCCCAGGAAGGGCTGCAGGTGTCCCAGGAAGGGCTGCAGGCGGCACTCAGGGCTCTGGGATGGGGACAGGGATCAGGAACAGCTGGCACTGGGTGGGCTGGGAGATTTTTTCCAGCCTCAGTGGTTCTGTACAGACCTGCTGGAAGAGCCTGTAGACTTTTTTCAGGGGGGATTTCTCCTCCTTCCCTCACACAGAGATAAGAACAGTGGAAAGACCACAGTGATCTCCCCTGCCCACAGGGAGGGCTGGGAAATCGTGCTGCTCCTCGGGGCCTTCTCTTGTGGAAACTCAACTCTACAGACTCCAGAGCAGGGAGGAGGGAACTTTACACCTTCATCACCGAGTGATGAAAGTATTGCCTTACTTAGGGCACAATAAATGGAAGATCAAGCCATAAAGAGATCAAGAGCCCCCAAAACAGGCTGTGGGGGCCAGGGGGGAGGTCGGTGAGAGGGCTGGGCAGGGGCAGAGTGAGATTTTTGCTGCTCCTGATGCACTTTGGGCTCCTCTGCTGCTGCTGCTCAAGGTGGCTCCTCAAGGGTTCTGCGCACCACGAGAGGAGAACAGTTGTTGAACAGAATTTCCTCACCCCTGCATTTGGATTAATTGAATCCTGTGCAGGCCTTATCAGGAAGAGCTGTCAGCAAAGAATTCCAATAATCCAATCAGGAGGTCAGGAGTGCAGGAATAAGTATCTACAAATCGGATTGAGAGAGCCGAACCTGAAGCCGAGCAATATTCCAGAGGTGGCAGAATAGATGATTTCACCACATGGCTGATATCATTAATGGAGATTGATAAGTTCAGCACAAGCCCCGTGTTCTGTTTATTGTGCTGGAAAGGTGATAATCTAAAATGCTGATTCAAAAGGCAACAGAGCAAACCGAGAAGTGTAAATTGGGCGGTAAATAGCACCCAAACAGGCCCGATTCTCAGGTTACAGTCTGTGCGATTTTATGAATATCAAGGACTTTTAAGGGGGTGTCCAATGTTAACCTCCCGGGGAAGCACAAAGCCATTGATACCTGAGCAACAGATGAGTTAAGAGTTTGTTAAAAAAAAAAAATAAAATCACTGGTCGTGGCTTGGCTCACGCCAAACAGTCACCTAAAAATAACAGCTATTGCACAGTGCAGATATTCAGGAATATTGTTTGTATCAAAGTGTTCTTAGGAGGAAATATTTCAAGTGGGTGACTCAAACCTTGCTCAGTTCTTGTTGAAATATTTCAAGTGGGTGACTCAAACCTCGCTCAGTTCTTGTTGAAATATTTCAAATGGGTGACTCAAACCTCGCTCAGTTCTTGTTGAAATATTTCAAGTGGGTGACTCAAACCTCGCTCAGTTCTTGTTGTGTGCTTGCTGCTGTGTTTATCAGAGAAGTCTCCTAACCTGAGCTGTCATGTAAAAACGAGGCTGTGCTGAGGTGACTGAAATGCACCTTGCAGCCTGGTCTCACCTGTCAGCCTGATGATTTAAGTTTGGGATGGGTTCATTTTTGGTGTTTTCTCGTAGGAAATGACAGGCCCAGAAAGAGAACTGCAGCGTGTGCTCGGGGCAGGCTGTGAGCGGTACCAGCCTTGCCCCAGGTGGAGCTCGGGCAGCACAGACCTGCGGCTCTCCAAAGGGAAGGAGCCTGAGCTCGGTCAGTCGGGGCAGCTCGGGGGGCTGGAGATGTGGAACCAAATCGATTCCCTGGTGTGTCCCGGGCCCGGAGCTCTCCTCTCACTCCCACTGAGCAATTTCAGCTCCCCGGCTGCAGACGCAGAGTGTTTATCCACGCAGTGTCCCAGGGTGGTATCAGACGGAATAATCTGCATATGCCAATTAAACAGGATGGACTGAAGGTGGCAACGAGTGAAAAGTGCTCCGTTCAACTTCCCTCACCGGGAGCAACTTTGTGATTTAAGCCAGTGTGACTGAGAGCTGATTTGGTCTCTTGCAGACTGCAGAGAGGCTTTCCTGAGCCAGGAGGTGCCTCGCTATTGTAAAATCTTGTATTTCTAACCTTTAACTTCTTACCAGGAGTACTGTCCATTGCTTTCACATCATTATCTGAGTTTAAATACCTCTCCTCTGAGCTTAATCTTTAAACCTTGCTTAGTGCTACCTTCATACTTAATCATTCTCCTGCTTTGCAAAGCACTTGGGCATCATTCCAATGATAAATTTCAGCTTCATCAGCTACTGACCCACATATGCTCCGCAACTGCTTGTCCCCACAGGTCCTGGGGTAATGTTATAATTGAAGAGCAGCTGCTGGCACATCCAGGCTCCATGGACTCTGTCATCAAAGGGCAACTGATGTCCCACATTAACTGAATGGATCTCGAAGGAATTTCAGCGACAGAAACCAACTTTTGTCCTGGGAGAAATCCCAGCACATCTGCTTTGTCCTGGTGCTCGTGCCTCAGCCAGCCGTGCCTGGAGCTTTGGCCATGAGGTCTTGGAGAGCACAGGGAACCATCCCCACGAGTCTGATGATTAAAGCTAAGTAGCAGCGGAATCCAAAAAGTCCTTTAATAAATCAGCAAAAATGGATACAGGCAAATAATCTTGTGTTTGGTGTATGATTAACCCGTGGAATTTACTGCAGTGGGATCTTTCCGAGGCAAAGAGTTTAGTAGGATTTAGGGATTAGGGAGATGAATAAGAGCATTTACTGGTTACCTTCCCTAGGTTTAGGAAAGGTAATTTCTTCCTGGTACAGCACAGTACACGAGTTCAGCAAACACCCACCAGCATGAGGACAGGCAATGTCTTCTCCAGCCTGTGGCTCCCAGCAGGTCTCCAGGACAGGGTTTTCCTTCCCAGGACAGGGTTTTCCTTCCCAGGACAGGGTTTTCCTTCCCAGGAAAAGGTTTTCCTTCCCAGGACAGGGTTTTCCTTCCCAGGAAAAGGTTTCCTTCCCAGGACAAGGTTTTCCTTCCCAGGACAGGGTTTTCCTTCCCAGGAAAAGGTTTTCCTTCCCAGGACAGGGTTTTCCTTCCCAGGACAAGGTTTTCCTTCCCAATAAAAGGTTTCCTTCCCAGGACAAGGTTTTCCTTTCCTGGAGCAGGCTGAGGCATCACTGCTTGTCAATCAGTCACTGCCCCGAGAGCCCAACTTCTCCCTGCCGTGGGAGGATAATTTTGGCCCTGTGCTTCAGGCCAGGGCCATTCCACACCCTCAGCACTTTGGGGCTTTGCCCTCCCACCTTTTTTTTTTTATTCCTTTCTTAATTTCCAAAAGCCAGCGCCCTCCGCAGCGATCATTATGAGTAATGGACAAGCTCATTTATCATAAATCTGTTCAGGGGTAGTTAACGAGGCCAGGTTTCTGTTTCACTGTCCCACTGTAACCTGCTTGGGAGCAGAGCAGCACCCTGAACATAATGACCTCTTAATGCTTCTTATTTATTTCTTTAGAGGCAGTATAAACAGCCCAGGCCAGAACCTCTGTGGCTGCCTCAGCCTGCCCCCAGCAGCCAGGATCTGCTGAAATCAATGGGCCTTTGCTGATTCGCATCCCCTGAGGATCTCCGCGTAAAATAAATTCCAGCCAGGAGGTGGGAAGATATATGGATATGCAGAAGTCAGATAAATTGGTGTGTTTGTATGACACACAGACATTTCAGGGTCAGCAGTAGGTACAGAAATCGGAGTTCCTTTAAAAGAAAACTTAACGACTAATCCGACTTATTAAAGCTGATTTATGTTCGTTAAAAAGCAGTCAGGTGACAACTGACTGATGCGTATCTTTATTTGCCTTGGTGTAATCCTGCGTTTCTGTTTTGCACTTCTGATGTCTCGCTGTTTTCGGGTCAGAGTCTGATTCCAGCTGTCCCAAGGAGGGCAGTGCAGGGAGCAGCACAGCCCTGCTTTTGTGTGCCTGCACACACACACACACACACACACACACAAAAAAAAACAGCTTTTGCAACACCGAAGCTCTCCCAGGAGCTGTAAACTGCCCCGTCAACCTTAAAAACAACAAAATACCTTTCAATCAAGAACCTGCTAAACGCTTTGCAAGCTGCCAGCCCGGCCAGCCACGTTTGAATAGGTTGCAATAATCCTAATTTTGCCCCCGCCCGGACTGGGATTATTCCTCAGGAGATGCCGTGCCGGTTTTGCTCCGAGTGAAATGAATGTGCACCCGGTTTTCCGAGGCCGCCGTCCGCGGTGTGCACAAATGGAAGCTGCATTAAGATGAACTAGGTGAAATTCTACTAAGGAATGTTGGTATTGCATATTTTAAGTAGATACTCCTAACTGACTCATTTCTATGCTGCTTTTCCCCCTCCCGCAGGATGAAAGAACAACCCAAAACTTCCAGAACAACGATTTCTGTGGGTTTCAGTGATGTAGCCTTGTCCCTTAAGCCATGACTACTGTACTACGACTTATTATAACGCTGTGCCATGAAACACCTCATAAAAATGTTATTTCCTCTGCTTTCTTCTGAACCTTTACAAGAAAATTGCTTTCAGCCTGCTCAAATCCTGTTACTTTTCATAACAACCTCTTCTAAGTAGAGGCAGGGTAATTAACTTAGGTTGATAAGAACAAACCAGAAAAATAAGGGAGATCTTTATTTTTCTTTCCCCCCCCCCCACTTTGTTTATTGCTTTGTCACTTACCAAAGGTTTGAAGGGGAAAAAAAAAAAAAGTAATTGGATGGTTTATAATTTGTGACCATTTAAAAGAATAAATGACCTGAATCAAAGGTCAAAGCCTTTGTACTTTCTGCAGTAGAGAGGTTTTTGTTTTGTTTTGCCCCGAAATCTTTTTATACTGGAAAAAAAAAAAAAAGAAAAGAAAAAAATTAAAGCAGAGTGAAATAAAAATCCTCCCTGCGCGTGTTCACGCACGCCGCGGTTCCGAAGGGCCCTTTGCAGCTCCTGATCTAAATGCCCTTTTTTTTCCTTAAAGCTCGCAAATATCAACAACATTCCTGCGCACTGTAATCAAATACTTTCCCAAAAAGCCATGGAATGTGCCATAATTTGTCAAAGATCCTCACTGACAAGTTTTTAGCAAAGTCCACTACAGCAAACCCTCCTCGGCCCCCTTGACCCACGTAGCAAGAGACCTTTGACCCTATTTGGGCCCCTTTTATGAGCTTCTTTCACTCTGACCAGATGGCTAAACTATCAAAGGTTTTTATGAGTAAAAAACTGCTTTTCAAACCCACGAGTTGTATATTTCTCTCCATGTTAATGTGAACTATCAACCCAAAGGCTTTAAATTGAAAACACAAAAGGTGCGGGGGGGCGCAGCTGCCGCATTGTGCCGGCCGGGTGGGGATGTTTGCAGAATAAACAGCTGATGGCCACATGAAGACGGTTTAAGGCCGAATAGTTTAAAAAAAACCCACCCATCCAAACCCCAATAAATTATTTTTCCCCCCCGGATATTGTTTGGAGGCTCTGGAGGGGGTGTTTGCATATTCATTCGCAGCTCGCCCCGGCCCAGCCTCCCTCCCTGCCTGCGGAGCTAGCCCAGTGGCAAATTAGGACTAATTAGACCAAATTGTGCCAGAAACAAAAATAGAGAGATTACAGACTTCTGAATCAGTTTGAATTTCAATGCAAACATCTCTGAACACCTGGGCATCACTTTCTTAGAGCTGTCTTGTCCCTTGCTGCCTGTGTGCCCTCGGAGTTGCACTGGGGAGGATTTTTAATCTGAGATTTGTTGTTACTGTACAGTTCAGATAACTTTTTTTGTTCTTTTTTTCCTATACGTTTTTTATATAAATTATTCATACACTGTAAGTGCTTCACAGCATTTGCTCTCCCTGTTTTTAACAGGTATTTACCAACTTTCAAATCAAGACCCTATAAATCACAGGGAGATTAATAAAGAAAAATCACACTCTCCTAGGCTTTCCCAAGAGACCTGGGGAATATAATCTGCTCTTCCTCTTTCTCACAGGTCTCCAAGAGCTCTTTTTTAACCCTTCCCATTCTGGCACGCCATTCTCCCCATGGAGTATTTGTTTCATTAATGGGAAATCACGTGTTGTGTTGTCCAAGTGGGAGAACTGCACACGTTTGGAACAACTCCATTTAACATTCCTAATGAAATTACTTTTATCTAAGGTGCTCCTTTAATTCACTTGGAAATGAGGGACTTAACTGGCTCTGTGTCTTTTCGAGTCAGATACCCTCTCCTCTCACTTCAAATCACAAAAGGGTTTTGTCTGAAGGAAAGCAGTGATGTCCAAGTAGGATAAAAGATAAATATTGGGGAGAAGTCCCTGCTTCAGTGAAACCAAGGGGTCTGGCGGATCAGGGGGCGGTCATGCACCCTGAAATCCCAAATCCCACAGGCCGGGGCTGCTCAGCCCTACTGTACTTGGAGCTGACAGTCATGCCAGCACACACTGCAGAAGAACAGCAACGCGCGGAGAAAGAGATGTAAAAACGTGTCAACTTTTCTCCTACCTGAGAGAAAAAAAGAAATCAGCTTATCCTTCCCTCCTGTCTAAAGCTTTTCACTTTCTCGGATTTCTTTACATGTGACTTGTTAATCCATCCGTCTTGTTTATCCAACCAGGTTTATTAATGACAAATGTTGCTGCCCTTGCTGAGTTATGACTGTAAACTGAAAGAATATGAGGGCCAAGGTGAAAAGGTGATTTCTTTATAACAGCTGTAATTTATCCTGGGCTTTGGCCAGGCCTTTGATTTTGGACTGGCCCTGGATATAGTATTCCTACTGATTGCATTAGAATAGCCCTCAGGGGTCATGCTGAATTCCAGGGCCCTGGAACCAGTTAGAAGAATGGAAGATGACCATATGTGCGGGGTTAGGGAATGATAATAAGGTGCAGCACAATACCAGCCCGGGCGTTGTGGAAATCCTCTGCTCTGCCTTCTGCAGGCTGTCATTCATATCAGCATTGTGTAAGAAATGCACCCCAGCCTGGGCCGGGGGAGGAGAAAAGAAAGCAGGAAAAAAAAAAGAAATTAAGTCTCTTAGTTATTCCTTGGGTTCATTAAACGCTTGCTGCACTGAGAGGGTTGGAGTGTGTCGTGTTTCCTCTGTGGAGGTTTTTGAAAGGACAGGAGAGGCCGGTGCCATCTCAAGCAGCTTCAGCAGTTGCTGTCCCCAGGTATCACTTCCTGTGCCAAAGCCCCCCTGTCCTGGTCCCACCGAGAAGCAGGAGATGAGGACAGGAGGGTCTCATCCCTGGCTGAGTGTTCCTGAGCCCAGGCTCAGGCCACATCCCGTGGGATTGTCAGCCCCGGCCAGGGGTGACCTCCCCTCCTGGGGGCTCTGGGCTCTTCCCCCAGCTCCAGGGGAATTCTCACCTCTGCCCGAGACCATGCCTCAACCAGCAGCACGTCCTCGGTCTTTCCTCTAGACACTGTTTCACTTTCCACGGAATCACGAGTTCGAAATGGAGTTGTAAAGCGAGCACAAGAATGTGTGCAATTCTCCAAATTCGGGGTGAGGGCACTGTGTCGGAGAGGCAAAGGAGGCTCCAGCAAACACCTGCATTATTTTTATGGAGCAGAGATCTCTGCATTGTTTTTATGAAGCAGAGAACTTCCCACGGCCACCAACTTTATTTTTTTTAATGTCCTGCTCTGAGCTGCAAATAGTAAGAAGCTCCAGGGAAGGGATCTGGGCTCACCTGCCCCCGAGGCAGCTGCATTCCCACCCTGTGGGTGCAAACAGCAGATCCCACTGCAGGTCCCACTGCAGGTCCCACTGCACTGCAGGTCTCACTGCAGATCCCACTGCAGATCCCACTGCAGATCCCACTGCAGATCCCACTGCAGGTCCCACTGCAGGTCCCACTGCAGGTCCCACTGCACTGCAGGTCTCACTGCAGATCCCACTGCAGGTCCCACTGCAGGTCCCACTGCAGATCCTCCTGCAG
>WBMY01018586.1:44465-55689 GCA_013397315.1 Donacobius atricapilla
AAAAAAAAAGTGAAGGCATAAAGTGAATAAGTGAAAATAAAATGCAGGGATTCCTTAAATTCAGGTGTTGTGTGCAATACAGGGCGCAGCTGCAGAGGTGGAGGAGCTGTAACCTCTCCAGAGCAGATCTGAACTCTTTCACACCCAGCAGGAGGATCTTGGCAGTGCCCTGCCAGGACGAGGAAGGAAATCTCAATTTCCCTTCTGAGATGGGAGGGGCTGAGGCGCTCTGGTGGTCCGAGCTGCTGCCCAAGGTGGGGAGAGCTGGAGTGGGCAGGAGGACAGAGAGCTCCAGGGAAGGCAGGGCCGGAGGAGGGAGATGTTTCATGCTGGTGCTCTGGGAGAGAAGGTTGGAACTGGCTGGGAAGAGCAGGCAGGGAGTCTGACAGCTCCGGGCAGGGCAAAGCAGCAAACCAGAGCAGGGCAAAATGAAAAGCCAGAAGTCTCCCAAATTGAAAAGGGATGCATGCGCGCTTTAAAATCACTAAACAACTTCCTGGCACGTGGGTGACAGAATTTTAGGATGTATGAGAGGAAAAGCGCTTTAATGAAGCCTCTGAATTGTATTCCCTATCAGATTATGATTTAGCATAATTTAGACTATTCATTTAATTTCATGTTAAAGGCAAAGCTAAATAAAACCGCTCGCTTTTTGGGAATGCTGCTCCCTGCACCCCTGAGTCTGGGATTTAGCAGACTAATGGGATCAGTCATCCCCTACTTAAATACATCCTGGACAGCATTCAAAAGAATGTCGTTGTTTGTGTCCAAACTGGGCTGTCCTCCTCTTTTTAGCATCTCTGAAAGTAGCTGCAGATCCCGGCAGCGCTGGTGGTGCCAGGCTGGGGCTGGCTGTGCCTGCAGGAACCTCTCTGCCACCCCGCTGGCCCCTGGCCTGTCCTCCCGGGCCTCCCGCTCTGGCTCCTGCTGCCTCTGGGGTGCTCTGCCCCACGTCCAGCGTGCCCAGCAGCTCCCTGCCCGCTGCTGGGGACAATCGGGGGCTCCAGCCGCGCTCTGTGCCGGTGCCAGCCCCGTCACTGGCAGGGTCCTGCCACCCCCAGGGCCACCCCTGTCCCCCGAGGGTCACCCAGGGCCAGCTGGGCTGGGCTGGGCAGCAGGAAAAGCCTGGGAGCAGCGGGAGCGTTGGCACCCAGCCCGCCTCTGTCTGAGCCCCTGAAAACTGGGCTAAAACGAGAGAGAATTCGCATGAAATAAAAGGTGTTAGTGTTGGGTAGAGAGCAATGCAGGTCTGACCCCCAGAGCCGGCCGAAACCTCCTCTGGGAGAAATCCCAGTGGGCTCAGCTCTGGCCTCTCCTGCTGCCATGTCAATCCAGAGGAGCTGGCTTTGATAAATCCGAGAATGGGACAAAGCCGCTGCAATTAATCATTCAGTGACGAAGTACAAAAGCAAATGGAGTCAGGATTTTTCTGGAATATGAGCACAGAAATAGAGCTGCCTTGCCAGCCCCCCCTTTTTTTGCTGGATAAAGTTTCACATCCTTCCAAACGACACCCAGTTGTCTCCGCTGTGTAGCAAAGGTCTCCCACTTCTTTCACAAAGCTTCCACGGCTTACCTATTTTTGGTTTTCCCAGCTGTTGTTGTAAAATCTGTTATCTTTAATGTATTACCCCGAAAAACAACACACCTTTGAGAAGGCCAGTGGACTGTGACATAATTAAATGCAAAATGCACATCTAAAAGCTGTTTACTTCCTGTAACACCAGGATAACTACTAATGAATCACCGACTCTGGGGATTCTCAGTTTGTAACTGGATCCTCCACAAACTCCTTATCAGATCAACAATGATTTCTGTCAAAAAAGGGGGGGGAAAAAAAAAGAAAAGTGGGGGCGGGCAGGTTTTTTTCCCCCCTGAAACCAGAGTTTAGCCTACATGCACCGATTCTAAAGCATTTTTAGCATGTCAGGCAGAGTAGTCATGGTGAGTTTGAAGGGATAAGGGAAGATAAAGTGTATCAAAGCAGGATCTGACACTGGTGATGCTATGCAGACCTTTCTTTCTGAGAGCATCTCGCGGGCTGGACTGACAGCGGGGATTAATCCATGCAATGGCAATAAACAATAGCCGAAGTGGGGTTGAGGCCGGACACCTGGATGTTGTGCTGGCAGCAGCACAGGAGCCTGTTCCGTGCCGGGGGTGAAGAGATACGACTCTGACACTGCTGCTTGGCCAGCCACAGGTAGAACTGCTCAGGCCTCATTTGTGAAAGGATTTTTTTTTTTTCTCCTTTTTCTCCTCCTTTTTGCCCATGGCTGAGTGATGCAGATGAAATGTTTCAGCACATTTCCCCAGGGCCCCCACGTCCAGGTACGAGCAGCTGAAGCACGTGGATTGGCACTGGGTGGTGATCTCCAGGTCCACAGTTATCCACAGTTACCCACATTTATCCATAGTTATCCACAGTTATGCATATTTACCCGGGATCAAGGCTTCCCCAGCGGGGCACAGGCACCCCGAGGTGGTCCCAGGGGTGCAGCTGGGGTTCCCGGGCGGGACGGGGGGACTCCCCTGCCCTCAGCTCCCAGGACTGAGGCTGCAGGGCCATCCCCAGCACCGCCCTGAGCAGAACCCAGTTTGTCACCTCCGCTGAAGCGCGCCGGGCTGCAGCAGCGACAGCACGGGGAGATCTCCCCTCATCTTCCCCGGGCTGACCCTTTCTGGCTAGAAAACTTGCCAAGAAAAGTTTGCCTGGAGAAGGGGAAAGGCCGGGGAGAGGCTGGAGGCTCAGCAAGGATTGGCGGGCAGCCCCAGCGAGGAGAAACCTCGGTGGGAAGTTCACCCTGTGGGGGCTTTTCTCCATTTTTTGACCTCGTTTACTCTGGTGTATTATCTCTGACTCCTCAGGGTCAGCCTATGTAGGTCAGGGATTCATTGACATAGATGTTCATCTCTCTTCTTTACAAGGGGGGAAAAAAAAAAAAAAAGGCGGGGAGGGGGGGGAAAAGGGAAAGTGGGTTGGACAGACTGACAGAAGGTCCCAAGAGCCACGTCCAGAGAGTGATCCAGGGAGCGGATGTGGGGATGTGAGGGAGGGGACGGAGCCAGAGGAGAAGCTGTTCAGGGGATGCTTTGGGCCAACAATTCGCAAGGCACACGCGCATTTTGTGTATGGGAGGCATCCCACCGCTCTGGAAGCTCTGCACCCTGATCTCCCTGCCATGCGCCAGCCTGAGAGCAGAGCTCTGCAGCCTTGGCACACACAGCCCCCAGCACCCCCAGGCTGGAGGGAAAAAGTAAAATTACCCGGAGGATTTCATTATCCTAGTCGTGTACTGGGAGATCCCCTGAGAAAACCGAGGGGAACGGGATGCATTTGTTGTTTCATGCTCTGTTACAAGCGTTTTTTGCGTTCAGCAGCACCAAATGGTGCGAGCTGAAAATCCAGGGGCTAAGATACTTGGCCAAGATCGAGAGAGATTTTGCTTAGGAAAACAAGGAATTAAATCCAGGTTTCCCAAATCCATATGCAAATTCCGTCCTGCCAGTCTGGGCTCACCCACAGTGAATTAAATCAACAGCTGACAAGGGGCAAGATCACTTTTGGCTGTAATTATCTGGGTGTTGAAGTGGCTCTTCCACTTTCACCTCTGGCTCTTTATAACCACCCAGCCTTCCCTCCAAAATTTGAAGTATCAAATATATTTCTGTGAACCAACTGTTCTGTGTCAGCTCCTGCAGAGACATTAATCTGAATAAGTAGCTATCATTTTTTTTTTTTCTTCAATCCCTTTCTCTGTCTGGACAAACAGCCCAATTTCATCCCCTTCCTCTGCTCCTTGGCCAGGGTATTTAGATGTTACAGAAGAGGTTTTGAACGCACCGGACTCTTGCCAGGCCCCAGGTCGGAGGCTGCTGGGCAGGGAGGTCTCTGGAATACAGAAGTCCGGCTAATTCCGTGCCACTCGTGTTACTGGAAACCTTTCTGCTAAATTCAGGCTTCCCATCAGCCTGCTAATGTTTACAGTGTGGCTCTTTTGGAATAGATGGGAAGGATTTGCAAAGTGAATGCGGCTATAAAATCTCTTATTTACATGCATCATTAGAGTGATTGTGTGTGCAGAAGGACAATGACGTGAGTGGTTTCCTATGCGGTGTATTCAGCAGTCTTTTTTTCATGCAGCAGCGTGGGCACAGTGGGGTTTGAGGGGCATTCATCAGTGCCCTCACAGAGTTTACAGCAACTTGATTTCAGGGAGTTTTGAATTTCCAGAAGGGGAAAAAAAAATTAAATAAATCAATAATTATGAAAAGCACCAAGCAAGGCTTGGCAATGTGGGCAGGCAGGGGAAGGCTGCACATCTGGGCAGCTGCTCAGCCTGGCAGGGTCTCTGCAGCCCATCCATTTCCACTGCCCATGACTGCACCTCTTTGGGCCTGGGGGTAATTTATTTTTCTTTTTGCCCACTTCCTTTAGGCTGTTAAAAGGCTGTTTGTAGCCGAGAAGGCCGTGCCGGGAAGGGAATGTGCTCGCTGTGGGATGAACAGGGGGATGTCTGATGGGTGAGTCAGAACCGGCTGCAGGCACGGGGGAACCACTCTGAGGAACATCTGATGCTGGAGCAGGAGGAGCCTGCGGGGTTTAGGCTTGGTTTTACCAAGACTCAGCACAGCTTAGGCACCAACTTGTGCCTTCCTCCTCTCTCAGCTCTCCCTGACTTGTCCTTCCATGAGGACACACGCGTGGTGACTTTTTCCTCAGTGCCCAGCACTCAGAGGCTGCTCCGAAAATTCTGGAAGCGACTAAAATACAGATAATGCATCCACAATATCGGCTGGATGCATCAGGTAATTAAACTTCTAGGCTAAGGAGCAGAAACGAATCTTGCTGACAAAATTTCACCCGCGATTTATTTCTTGACCCACCAAATATTGCTGCAGCATCTTTTGATCTAAATGTTCCAAACCGCTTTCAAAACGGGAGCTCCCAAGGTCTGGCAGCAGATCCATCCACTGAACTACTATAAAATAAAAATAAAAATAAAAAATAAATAAAAATAAAAATAANAAAATAAAAATAAAAATAAAAATAAAAACAAAAAATAAAAATAAATAAAAGCAATTGAAGTCTATATCCAGCTCTGTTTGGTGATGAAACCTCCTTGTCACTGCAACAGAAATTAACCTTTTGTCAACAGCTCTTACTTAAGAGGAGGGCTGCAAAGCCCCGACTTCCTAAAGTGCGGAAACAGCCGAGAAGCAGCAGAACTCTGACATCTGAATTTTAATACACCAACCCCTCAGGAAGCTGATGGGGAGGAGGAGGGGTGGGGGGAAGTATTTTGTGCAAAAATGCTTTTATTTGACTGTTTTCTCTCCATTCAGGAAGAGTAGTTGCCCTAACAATGGCACGAAAGTAGTGTATCGGTGAGTTGTATCCCTTGAACTCCAACTTAGGGAACAAAAGACTTCTAAGAAGCATCCATGCAGCAGATGTTTAGTTATCTGAAGTGTCAGAATGCCAATTAGATATTGAACATGGCAGGAGGAGGGTGGAGTTTCCAAAACAAATGAATGATGAATAGGAACAGTTCCCGAGTTTGGTCTAAAGTCCTGCTGTTCTTTTGTAAAATGATTTGTGGCAAATTTGTTTTGTCACTGAGGCATA
Organism: Donacobius atricapilla; assembly: GCA_013397315.1. Lineage (NCBI taxonomy): Eukaryota > Metazoa > Chordata > Aves > Passeriformes > Mimidae > Donacobius > Donacobius atricapilla. The sequence goes on from WBMY01018586.1 coordinate 50,095, forward strand.
GTTCCCCTTCAGGATTTAAGTGATTTTTATAATCACTCCAAGGAAACTTCAAAAAAAAAATAAAAGGAAAAAAAAAAAAAGGAAGAAAAAAAGAGAAAGAATATGAGGATAAGATGCCTTATTTGTTATGAAGAACAGGGTCTAAAAATTAACATGTTTTATAGTGTAGCCAAATAATCCTGCCTTCCATGTGGTTCATACATAGGGGCTACTCCCCCACAGTGAAATCCTAGCCTTGCATTGCAATAGAAAGAGGATTCTTTCTCAGGAGGGAGTGGAGGGGGGGGAACATGAATGAATTCAGTGAAAATCGTTTGTTTCAGAGATTAAATTTTAAATTTTATTGCTAGTCAGTGCCAGGGTAATCTTGTACATGGTGGCATGACGGGGGTTAAAAAAAAAAAATCAACAAGGTTACAAAATGCCCCCGTAGCTGACTTGCATTTTTATTGTCATTGACCTCAGTCAATCATTGCTAGAAATTAATATAACGTGGACGTTTCCAGCTCAGTGCTTTGCGTGGCGTGGTGTTTAAAATACTCATCTTTGGCTCACAAACTGCTCCGGATTCTCCTCTAAACAGTCACACACAGCTTGTAAATGCGCTCCGGACAACTGAGCCTGTGTGTCCCTGGCGAATAAGAATAATACTGGACAGTATAAAATAGCAGGCGAGGCAGCGGGGAGGAAATTGGACTTGCATTGACTTAAATAAGCAAGTGCTGTGACAAAATTGTTTAGTTCTCTGTTGACCTTTGGAGGTCACGTTTGACTATTTATGCTATCTCCTAATGCTCTACTTCTCCCTGCCTGGTAACAATTATGTGTTTATGCTGTGCTTTGCCTCCCCAGTTGGTATATTAAACAATCACTAATTACTGCATAAAAATATACATTCCTGTTTCGGAGCTTCCTGTAAGCTCCTTCCAAATGCTCTGCTGAAGCAGCCAAATGAAAACCTCTGTGTTTTAATCCCGTTGGCTGAATTGTTTAAAGCTAAGGCATAGAAACCAAAATTGACTTAATTTTTTTTTTTTTCCCATCCCGATATGGGAACAAATAGCAAGATCTGGTTTGGGGAGGAGAGAGTTGAGTGACGTGGGTAGATCGGGAATTTGTTTGCAGACGTGTTATTGAAGGAAAAGCTCAGCTGAACACAACTTTAATGGACATTTTGTCATCATCCTTACTGTAGTATTTGGCTCCATTGTCTTTGGAGGGATATTGCTCAGAAAGCTGAGGAAAAGGCCTTTTTTTACTGTCCCACATATGACAATTGCTGTCAAATTCAGCAGGAAAGACAATGAGAATTCAGGGGCTCAGTGACTACGGAGTTCTGCTGCTTTGAGGGCTCTCCCTGCTCCCACTGAGCTCCACAGATGTTGCTTAATTCCAAAGGCTGCCAAGCCAAAATGAAGCTAATTTAAGGTTGGATCTTGATGCTCATATTTAAGTTCTTGAGTGAAAGGGGTTTGATCTTTAAGACACTCAGAGATTCCATTTTCTACTAAGCAGCAGCCACCAAACACTTTCAGAAAATATTAATAATAAGTTTTCATGGAAAGTATCCAGCTAGTGTAAAACCTCTTTGCTTTCCTTTTTTAGTACAATTTTTTTCTGCCTTTTAAAAAATTGTATATCCTTTAGTTCAATGCTGCAACTCGAAAATAATTCAGGCAATTTATTGCTGCTACCATGGAGAGAGAGATTGAGCAATTGCCCCCACCGGGGTGTTTCAATGCATTTCAATCAGGCTGTTAAGCACCACGTAGGTCGTGCACTTTGCCCACCTGGTTCCTTGGTGCGTAGTGCTTAAAAACAGCCAAGTCTGATTAAAAAAAAAAAAAAAATTAGTTACAAAACCGCAATTTTCCTCTCGCACTCTTAGGTTACGAACTTTACTTCCACGCTGAGCGCCCCTCAGAGAAATCAGTGCGTGGCAATGACGGGGCTGGGGGATTTCTCTGCTGCCTGGCCAGACCTGGCCTTTCAGCTTGTGCTTTTGCAGCTGCCCCTCGGTGCGTGCCAGTCGTGTCTCCGTGGCTCAAGCATGGCCAGCTTGGCAGAGAACCACAGGCAGAAGTCACCTGGATATTCTCCTGCTGCCTTGCGCTGAAATTAAAGCAGCCCCGCGGCCTTTAGGCGATGCCTGGGATGCTCCGGGAGAGGGCCCGGGCTGCTGTGACACCCCAGGGGCAGGAGCCAGCGCAGAGAGCCCCAACCTCGCTCTGGCTGACCTTACAGTAGGTAGAGCAGTGAAACGGGGCAGGAAAGCCATTTCCCAGGCTATTTCCTGATTTCCTGCTCCCCGCATTCCTGCGCATAAACCTTTAATTCATTTCAGAACGCAGGGGTCACGCCGCAAAGGCCGAGGATAAATATCCCCTTCTGACAAAGGGAGGCTGCGAGCAGGCAGCTCGGGGCCCAGGTGTTTCCCATACACTGTACGGAGATGCGGCCGCGCTGCGTGAGCGTTCCCACTGTAAACACTCCGCAGCCTGGCGCTCCAAACCCATTCCTTGAAGGCAAGGCAGGAATGGTCACATCTCCGTGCAGCACCGCAGGTCTGCCAGGCCCAGGAGACTCGGGGTTCCAGCGGCCTGGGGGTGCCTGGTGCGAAACCAGTCACAGAATTTGTTTCTCAAATGTCCTGCTCTGAATTGCTGCTGACGCAGGAATTGCACGTTTCATATTCTCTTATGATGGAGCCATGCAAATATTCGCTTTTTTAGTAATAAAGCAGCCAAAGACTTAACTGGCATAGAGGCCATTCTGTGATGTTATATTGCGGGTTTTTTGTTGTGGTTTGTTATGGGAATGGGCTGAGAGTGAAGGGAGATTTTTGTCACTATCATACAAGAGGAGACGGGCTGGACATGGGGAGGAATTTCTCATCCATGGAGAAGGGGCTGCCCAGGGAGGTTTGGAGTCCCTGTGCCAGGAGGTGTCCCAGGAAGGGCTGCAGGTGGCACTCAGGGCTCTGGGCACAGCCTGGGTTTGATGGCCTGGGAGGGTTTTCCAGCCCTAATGGTTCCATGATTCGGCGGAGCAGAGGGACCAGGTACAAACTGGTGGCAGTTCTTTGCCCAGGCCAAGCACACTGCATTGTTCCTCGCAGATATTTTTCAAATTCATATTTTTGGGCTGTTGGAATGATGGAACAGAGGCGTGGGCAGCGCTGTGCTGAGCTCGGAGTCGTGCAGAGGATCTCCCGACAGAGAGGGGCAGCGAGAACTCTGCGGTGGAACACGGAATTCCCAGGATCTGGTTCCTCCCAGCACCCCGGGGAGTGAATGCTGCTCCCCCCAAGGGCACGGTGGCTGCCCACGAGTCCCAGCTCAGCCCCCGGGGACGTGCCACAGTCCAAGTCAATAAAGAGCAGGAGTTTTGTTTAGCTAAAAAAATCTGTCGGATTAGATGGCTCAACTTCAAATGATCCTCTGATAAGCGGAGAGAAAATGCACAGCCTCAGATTGCTGTTATTTGGAAAAGAAGAGCCTGAAGAGGAAAGGGATAACTGTGAGTGCCTGGGAGCAAGGAGTTCAGGGGGATTGGCCCTTAAACCATACGAGCCTCTGGGGCTTCCCTGCTGAGACACTGTCCCAAAAGAGATCTCAGTGCCTTTACCTCTTCTGGCTTTGGGTTGGTTTGTTTCGTTTGGGTTTTTTTTTTCCCTGAGCAAGAGAAAGATTTGATCACTCAAATAAAACTAGAATAGGACCTGCCTTGGAAGAAATCAGGAAAACACGAGGTTGGGGTGTTGGTGTCCCTACTGCAAGATTTTGTGCTATGCTTCCACTTGCACGAGGTGTGGGACCCGGCGATGACCTGTCGGACCGAAAATATTCCGGGCTGCTAAGCGAGGATCAGGAACAGCAAAAAAGTTTGGACAGAAAAATGGGATGGGGGGGGAAAAAAAAATCAGTTTCTCTTTCCCTGCCCTCCTTAGCTCCCTCCTCAGCCCCGAGGCTCGGTGTTTGTGCCAGGGATTCCCAGTCATGCACAGCAGGGCTGGGACCCCCGGAGAAAGAGAGGGGTGGGGGGCACCCAGGAGCTGTTATCACCCGGATCGATGTTTCCTGCAACCCAAACCACCGCAGTCGGCTGGAAATGAATTGATTGCAGCTGTCCAGCGTCACTGGCTGCCAGCAGCTCCCAAGGTGGCTTCTCCGCCCCTTGGAAAACTGAAGACTCCGATGTGCCTGCCCCAAGGGATCCCGTGTGTTATTATCCCTGATTTTGCCAAGGGTGCTGGCGGTGGGTGACCAACACAACCCCCCTCTGCAGCTGTTCCAAAAGCTGCTTGATAAAACCCGGGAGATGCTGCTGAGAAATAAAACAATCCCCTCTGCGCGTCACCATTATTATTTACTTTAGAAATCAGCTTGGTTTCATTAGACACCGAAGTTTGAAAACAACCCTCCTTGCCCCTATCCTCCAAATAAAGTGTGGAGGAGATAAATAGATTAGGGTCCTGTTTGCATATTGATAAGAAAAAGTACATTACATCAATATAACCAAATATCTTATCACAGCCACTGCAGACTTCAAGGTCCCTATTAATATGGGAGCAGGGAGAAACCTGGGTGTTGAAATCAGCTCATTCAAGGGTTTGGTGGCCCCCAGTTTTGATGAAGTCATGTGAATTACTGTTCATCAGGGATTGAAGGAACTGTGGCATCCCCTGAGATGGTTCCGCTCACCTGAGGCTCCTTAAATTCCTCGCGCACTTTACAGTGACTCACGTTCAGCAAAGTTCCCCTCAAACTGTGCCAGCAGTTCCCCCTGGCCAGCACAGCAGCCTCTCCTTCAGTCACCAGCCACTGCAGGCTAAGGGAGCACAGTCGCCCTGTCAGAATTTTGGGGGATTTTTTTGTAAGTTGAAGGGAATTAAGTGATTTTGGGAGAGGAATTTTTAAACCCGGGGTGCCAGTGTTGCAAAGATGGATGTGGGCTTTGTTCAGCTCTTCACCAGACCCTGTTTTCCTGCTCGGCCACCTCCAAGGCCCCTGATTTTGCTCTTTTCCCTGGACAGGAGACCTTGGTGTCCTTGTTGCGGGTTCCCTTAGCTCCAGAGCTGCTATTTTGTAATGCCAGCGAGGATTTCCTTTGGTGTTGGCTGCGGTGCCTGGCCCAGCCCTGGGATGGGAGCAAGGAAGGGCTTCTGAGCTGGGATATCCAGCAGCCTGGAAGGAAGATGCTGCCTGAGAGCGGCTCAGACACAGCTGGGGGGTCTGTGGCCTTTCTTCTTCCCCTTCACACGGTGGGATTCACCTCGGGCCTTGCACTTTATCCACCCGCGACGGCTTTTCCATTTCCAAATTTCCCCTGAAATATAACAGAGACAGTGGGGGGGTGTCCTGGGATCTGACACAAAGAAAATCTGCAAACCTGAATTCGGAAAACTGACAGAAAAATAGAGAAAAGCAGAACTTGTCTGTATTTAACAAGGTGAAAACACGAAGAACTAAAAAAACCAAACCCCGTGTACCAACTGTCAGGCACCTCCATCCCTTCTTCCCAAAAAACCCATGAGTGAGGAGCTGTCCTGGGGAAACAGCGAGGCAAAGTTTGCAAAGTTTCTTTTTTTTTTTT
>WBMY01018586.1:55714-69473 GCA_013397315.1 Donacobius atricapilla
TTTTCCTTGCTCCTCTCAGAAAATCCGGGACTCCAACCTGCCCGATTGTTGCACGCTAACGAATATTAGCATTTAAATAGCGCGGCATTGTGGTTAACAACTGGCTGAGAGTAATGGGAGGGTGGCAGCGCTGGGTTCACACCTCTGGCCCTTCCCTACCCTCAGCCGGGCCCGGAGCAGGCAGCGCCTCTCCCGCTTTGTTTAAGATCTTGGCAGGGATAATGAAGATCCAGCAGCAGCTATAAAAAGCTCAAATCCTCGGTCTGTCTTTCAGCTTCCCTTCCAACTGCCTCATGTCTTGCTGGAAATACCGCCCTGATCAAGAAACTCTCCACGAGCTGCTTGAAACACATTTAAAAATTCTCTTTTTATTTCGTTTAATAAGCCTGACAGGCTCTTGCCCATAAGGAGGCTGCACGGAATTCGTGTATACTCAGGTGTCCTCATTGTCGCAGCTGAGATGTTGATATGTTGCCATGGAGGAAGGCTATTAATGAGAGGAAATTAAATTAGATCACCTCTGTGCATTTATCTGCGCACAGCACAGCTTCAGTCTCGAGGAGAGGGAGTTCTTGTGGGAAAACAATTAATAGATGCAGGTGCACAGGAAAAAAAAAAAATGCATTTCTTAGAGATCTCCGAAGGATGCAGATGATGTTTAGGCTCTTTCACATGCTAATCACCAAATTTCACAGACACGGGCTGACGGAGTTCACACAAATTTCATAATTAGCAAAAATTTGCTTTCCCGGAGCTCCTTTCCAAGGTGGGAGATGCCAGGGGAGGGGATGGAAAACATCTGCGGCTGGTGCAGAAAGGCGCTGCAGACCCCCCAGTCCCGCGGGGTGCGGTGCCCACGGCAGAACCAACGTGCCCAGAGACCCTGCGGTCCTCTGCAGCCGCGAGTGATGGGGGAACCAAACAAATCTGTGCTTAGCCGGGACGGGGAAGGCTGGAGCTCCGAGGAAATGGATCTTCTGGGAACAGGAGAGCCCGTGGGAAGAGCGGCTTTGTGTCAACAGGAGCGTCCTGCCCCAGGTCCATGGGGAGGAAGGTGATGGGACCTGAAAACACCTCAGCGCTGCCAGATTTGCTGGGTTGTTGGGTTTGGGGTTTTTTCCTTCTGTTACACGTTCAGAGCATCTCTCGTGGCATCTCGGAGGAGCTGAATTTGCCTCTGGAGGGCTCCAGAGCCAGGGAAGGTGGGCAGGACCCTCCAGCCCAGCCCATGGATCTCCCTCCTTGTGACTCCCCCGGTGAGCAAGGGACAGCGATTATCAGCCACGGGGATCTCTGACCAAGCAACTCCCGCTCCGTGACAATTCTTCACTTATTTCTGCGTCGTGGGGCGACAAATGAAACATTTTGCAACTGGAGGTAATTGTCTTCAGTTGAAAAACAAGGAAATGGAGCCCCAAGGTCAGCAGAATTACAGTCAGGTCCAACACAAGGTGTTATCCACAGGGCGTAAAAATCCACCAGAAACACGGGCTCGGTGGGGAATGGCACAAACTCTTTATTCTGGAAGGAAACTCAGTAGATTATGAAAAAACTGTAATTAATATAAAATACGTATATTATACATTAACAATGTATAATATAAATAAAAACCCACATTCTATGTCAATAACCATGCCACCCAAGATTTTCCGGTAGATCTTTGACTTCTAAGTGTCTCGAGAGATGTACTTTAATTTGGAGGAAGGAAATGTACAGTACATTAGCTGAGGTTTTGTCCCCAAGGGGAATGAATGAAGGACGACTTTTCTCTTTCTCCTCTGCTCAGCCACAACCCAGCGGAAACCTGAACAATAAATTCTGCCCCAGGGCTGAAATCCTGTATGACAAGTCACAGCCCCGAGCGAAGTTTCCGAGATGAGCCGCGTAAAGCCCCGCGAGCAGAGCTGAGAACGATAACCATCACGGCCAAACCTTTCACCGCGCCCGTGCTGGTGTGTGGCACCAACACAATTTCGTGTGTTAAACAACAGATGTCAAACAGAAGAAAGGAAAGAGGCCTTTGCTTTTCTTCTGCTGTGGACCTTGCTCTTCCAAAGCAGCCATTTTTTCAGTTGCCATGACAGTGTTAATAGGAGTTTATCATTTTCCCATGCCTGCTGCATACTGATGAGGGATCAGTCCGGGACTATCTGTGAGCCCGGGGAGGGTCCAGCCAGCGGCACCTCCAGCCCAGCCGGACAGGGAGCACTTGGTGCTGCCCCCCTTTCACCCAGGGCAGGCTGAGGGGATGCAGCAGCCACCAAAAACTTGGATTTGCTATTTCCTGATCTGCGCCGGGAGGGAAAAAGCAGCTGTGAAATATTCAGGGAGATAAGGAATCCCTTCAGCCGCATGGGGAAAGCTGAGATTTCTGCGAGTTTGGCTGAACTTCGCGCCCTGGAAACTTTTTGTTTGGAGCGCTTTGGTTTAGGCTGTGAGGGAAAAGGCAGATCTCACCTGCCCGAAATCTCTGGGGTTTCAGAGGTGTTTGGGCAGGGCATTGTGTGAGGTGCGTTTTCCTCAAATCCAGAGGTGGAAACAGATGAAGAAACCGAGATTAGGGACTGACTGCAGAACTGGCTGGGGGGGTGACTAAAGTGATGCTGAACGGTTTTTCCTGAAATCCAGAGGAGAAAAAAATGAAGAAAGCGAGATTAGGGACTGAGCGCAGAACTGGTGGAGGGAGGGATGATTTAAAGTGATGCTGAACGGTTTTTCCTGAAATCCAGAGGTGAAAAAAATGAAGAAAGTGAGATTGGGGACTGAGTGCAGAACTGGTGGAGGGAGGGATGATTTAAAGTGATGCTGAACGGTTTTTCCTGAAATCCAGAGGTGAAAAAAAATGAAGAAAGCGAGATTAGGGACTGAGTGCAGAAGTGGTGGGTGATAAAAACAGGGCAGGAGATTTGCTCCCGCGTGATTGAAGTGATGCTGAAGGGTTTAAAAGTTGAACATGGCACAAACTCCAGGCCAGCAGCGCGGAGTGGCAGAACTGAGCCCCAGCTGCAGAGGCGGCTCCTCCTCATCCGTTCTTCAGCTGCGCTGGGAATACGGGGTTGACTTAGGGTTGGTCACATTTCTGCCCTGATTTGTTCTAGGGGGCAAAGTGAGTTTGAGCCAAGGCCTGTCGGAGCTGTGTAAGGCTCCCAAACGCATTATGTGTCATCACACCGATACTGCCAGGGATTTCTAGATGTAGATTTTTCACCCGCTTTCCTTTTGGCTTCCTGTGTTTGTTTTGCTGCTGTAAAAGCCCAAAGAAACGAGGGCAGACTGTTTTCCCTTTTTCTCCACTCAGATTTTTTTTTAAAAGAAATCTGAAAGCATTTCGGTTCTTTTTTTTTTTTTTCATTCTTTTTCTTTTAGTGTGTGTGTTATTTGCAGTTGTTCTTTTATCACTATCTTCAGGAAGCAGCATTACCATGCTGCAGATAAGAGGCGCATCCAGATGTGCATATCAAAGGATGAACAACTACTTATTAAGAAAAACTTCTTTTACGCCGAGCAGGGTTCAAAGGAAGAGCAAAGTCTGAGGCATAAGCGACAAAACTGTCTGGCAATTCTGTGCATTGTCAACCTAATGCACAGAATGGGGGAGAAAACGGTTTCATCCCAAAGAAATGGCTGCAAAATGCATGTGGAAAGACAAAAAGACTCAAAGGGCAAACACCCTCCTGCTCAGTGACAATATCACCCATTCCTTTCATTTTTGGGCATTAAGAAAAAAGAAGTTAAGTTGTTGAAATATGCTTTTTTGCCCCTTTTTTTTGGTTTTTTTTGGTCTGTAACCTAAAACAAAAAGTTTCCAGGGAAAGGCAGATGAAGCCAAACTCCTGACCCCATTTTCCCATTTAGATAATGCTGGGAAATGCTGGAGCTTGCAACGGCAGTGTAGCAAAATATTCATGTGTTCCCTACCATCTTCATCAAATATTCTGCTTTCACTTGAAAATTAAAGAGAAANTGTTTTTTTTTTTTTAAAGAAATCTGAAAGCATTTCGGTTCTTTTTTTTTTTTCATTCTTTTTCTTTTAGTGTGTGTGTTATTTGCAGTTGTTCTTTTATCACTATCTTCAGGAAGCAGCATTACCATGCTGCAGATAAGAGGCGCATCCAGATGTGCATATCAAAGGATGAACAACTACTTATTAAGAAAAACTTCTTTTACGCCGAGCAGGGTTCAAAGGAAGAGCAAAGTCTGAGGCATAAGCGACAAAACTGTCTGGCAATTCTGTGCATTGTCAACCTAATGCACAGAATGGGGGAGAAAACGGTTTCATCCCAAAGAAATGGCTGCAAAATGCATGTGGAAAGACAAAAAGACTCAAAGGGCAAACACCCTCCTGCTCAGTGACAATATCACCCATTCCTTTCATTTTTGGGCATTAAGAAAAAAGAAGTTAAGTTGTTGAAATATGCTTTTTTGCCCCTTTTTTTTGGTTTTTTTTGGTCTGTAACCTAAAACAAAAAGTTTCCAGGGAAAGGCAGATGAAGCCAAACTCCTGACCCCATTTTCCCATTTAGATAATGCTGGGAAATGCTGGAGCTTGCAACGGCAGTGTAGCAAAATATTCATGTGTTCCCTACCATCTTCATCAAATATTCTGCTTTCACTTGAAAATTAAAGAGAAAAGGATTTTTTTTTTTTTTTTGAGCAAAATTCCCAGCTTCCTCTCTATTACATATTACATGTTGCGTGGGACAGTCCTGGGTCAGACCTGCTGAAGTGCACAAAAATCAGCTTTTTCCTCCTCTGTCCCCCTGTGCTCTCCCACCGAAGGTTGGGAAGACGTGCCCAAGGAGGGTTTATGTTCTTTTGGGAGGAATCACTGCTCTCTGAGAGCTCCCCAGGGCCCTTGAAGCAGCTGGGCTCTGACTGTCCGAAATTCCAGCTCATTTCAGGAGTTGAAATGTAAAAATGCTGCTCAGGCTCAGGACTGTGAGACTGGGAACCTGATGGAAATGTTGGGGTGAGCAGGGCTCATCCTGCAAGGGATCAGGGAAATTCAGCTGCGAGCAGCAAGGTTGTCCCTCGTGCTTTGAAAGCCCTTTTGGCAGATTATTTGATTACTCCTAATCAATCTTTCACTGTGATTAATTGAAATAAAATCATATTCAGGTTCCCACCCTGGCAACAACAGAGCACAGGATAGTTTAGCAGCTGGCTTAATCACTGCGAGTTTCTGAGCTCTTTTCATCTTTAGCTCTGTTGAAAATATGAGATTGCATAATGCACTCCTATGTTTTATAGAACAGCCTCACATGGCTCCACATTATAATTTCACATCAGTTTTACCTCAGAGTTTCTAACAGGTCAAGTAACCTTCTGATTTCATTTAAAGTTTCCATTATTCTCTCCTGAAAAGGAAAATCTAGCTCTTGTTTGGACAGCTTTGGTAACTCCAAAGGAAAAATTGGGCATTATAGTGAATACAAAAGATTCACTTTCCATGCATTAGGCCTTTGAATTGCTTTCTTAATGCAAAGTTGGACAGGAGAGTATAGGCAGGGAAAAAAGATCATTTTGTGTCCATGGTCAGATGTCAATATTGACAAAAATAAATGGAATGTAACAATAGATCCTTGCAAAGATGAAGGTCATATGACTAAAATGTCTAAGCAGACCTTGCACTGTGGCTGTATCTTATTGCTGTTTGTGATAAATCACTGGGGCCACCCCCACACCTTGTTTAAAACATGCAAAAAGAGTAAATCTGGGATTTTAGCCTGTTTGAGGCAATAACAGTGAAGGTGAATCTGAACTGCAGCACTTTAAAAAAAATGAAAATAAAAATAAAATTGAGAAAGCAGGAAATAAGCCTGGGGAGATCCGGAGTGTGGGTGTCACTGGGGTCTGTGCACATCCCCCCCCACCGCGGGGTTTGAAATTTATTTTGTTCCAGCCTCAGATGATGCAAACTGCTCTCCCTGCCCAGGGCACTGGCTGAGCTCCAGTTTGTAAATTGGGTTAATTAGTGATAGTCTGCAAACTCACTGTAGCTTCAGCTGAGAGTTTTCCCCATGTCGGACTTGCTCGCCCAAGTCAATCCCTTTATGAAATCAGCCCCTGAGATCCTTGCAGGGTTTTATTTTGCCCACTTAATGCCAGTGTTGGAAATGGAAGGGGCTGTTCGGCACTCAAGCCTTTTCCCCTGGAGGCTGTTCCCAAAGTGAGGAGCAGAGCTGGGCCCTGCACGGCCCCACAGGGGCAAACTGAGCAAAAAAAAAAAAAAATAAAAGAAAAACCCGAAAACCCGAGCATAACCTGTCCTGCCTCGTGGGGATCGCAGGGGCTCCACCTGTGTGTGAGGCCTCCGGCTCAGCAGCTCTTGAGAATCTGCAAGGGTCATCATTTATGGTCTCCACGCGCAGTTTCTCGTGGTTTTGGTGTCCCCACCTCTTCCTTTTCCACTCCGTGAAGGTCCCTAACCCAGGCATTACTGATTGCCTTTTGTGAGGGTGAAAGATAAACCCTTGGATGCCCAGTGTTCCCTGTTCAGAAATATGTACAGACACTGCTTTAAAAAAAAATCAAAAAACCACTTCAAGTACTTCAATTTCCAGCTGATTTATAGACCTGATGAAAGCGATTTTCCTGACATGATTTTTTTTTTTTTAAATGACTCATTTTTTTTTTATTATTATTACCACTGCAGTCTGGCGGGTTCCTCATGTCTTGTCTCGCGTGACAAAAATCGACTGTTGAGTTCAGTGCAGGAGACAAAGCAGTGGACAAAGGTTTCCCAACCATGGCATTGTCCTCCCGGAGCGCTGAACAGCCCCACCAAGTCTGTTTCAATTACACTGCCATTTCCTAACCCCATCCAAAATATTTCTTCAAAAGGCTCGTCTGGTTTAGGGTCACGATCATAGGTGGAAGGTCAGTTAGTCATTTGCGGAGACACTGGCTTCTCACTCAAATCATCTTCCATAAATCTGAAAGGAATGCAGTCGTTTATGGCAGGAGGGGCAGGGTGGGTAAGAGATACCTATGCAAAATTTCCTCAAATTCAATGTAAGTGGAGTTTTTCCTTTTTTAGAAGTGAGGCTGTTTCCTCACCTCTGAAGGAGAAGGAGCCACAATTGCTCCTGAGCACCAGAGGTTTCTGTCCAGCACAGGCTCTGCCAGGGAATTGATGTCACGGCGTCTGCAATCACTTGTTAGTGATGTGATATTATATAATACATATAATAATCTCAGGCTTAGCCACTGCCACCTCTGCGTGCCAGCACAGCTCTTGTCGGGGCAGGGAGGGAAAATAACCTCTTAAATTTCAACAAAAAAACCACATCATGGTCGCTTTATTTGCTGATTTGTTGAGTTCAGGATGCGGAGGCTGCGCCTGGCCCGAGCCCTGTGAAAAGGGGACAAAACCTGAGGGGTCCGAGTGGCCCTGGCAGAACCAGGTGCCAGGGGATGCCCTGAGGTGCCACCAACTCCTGGGTGCCTGAAGCCCCCCTGGCAGCGCTGCCAGGGCCGGTCCGGGGCTCATCCCTGCTGGGACAATTTTAGTGCCACGCCAGGAGGTTTTTGGAGAGATTTGGGCCGATCCGTTTCTCTGGTCGTGAATCTGAGCAGTAATTTCACTGCGGGAAATTCTTACTCCGAACGTGGCCGGTGTGGCTTCTGGAGTGTCCCGAGTGAGCCCGGGGCTTGTCACATCTGCTCTGAGTACAATGAGCCTGCCCCAGAAAACCAACAGTGCTGCCGCTGAACGGCTAAAGAAAAGTTCCTGAAGCAGCTGGCAAAATAAACTGTTTATCAGATGCAAAGAGGAGAGGGGGGATGCCCCGTGTACCCTTAGTTGTGCTGGAAAATACAGAAATTGTCTGGGCGCTTCAATTTTCCTGTGAAAAAAATAAAGATAAGAGAGGTTCAGTTATACTCATTGCACAAGAGTGTTTTCCCTCATTTGGAATAATTTGTGAAGTTTGGTCGGTGAAAAATGTTAAAAAGATGTCAAGTGTTAGCGGCAATAAATCCGTATTGGTTTCGCTTCTTAAAAAGAACACAGATTTCAGAAATCCATACCAGAGATTTATCCAGTGCCAGCAGAACTTTTAGTGCCGCCCATAAAAAAATATATGGGCTGATTCTCCCCTCCTGATTATTGGTAGAGCGCAACAAAAGGGTTCTGAACATGGGTTTGATGATGAGGTGTGAAATGTTTCAGTGATTTGTTTTGTGTTTGTTCCTTTCATTTCTAGATCGCTCATGACAAACAGCAATGTATCAGCAGGACGAGACAATTTACCACTGCATGAGCTAAAAGGGGAAAAAAGTTCCATACATTTTATATCCCTTTTGTAGTCACTATGCTGCGCTAAAGATGACCGTGGGTCACAGAGCTTGTGCTCAGCAGTTTATGTTATTTATAACTTCTTTGGGTGAACTTACCCTATTTATTTTAGGGTCCCTAGGTAAGGATGGTGCTGTCTGGGCTCCTTTTCATAAAACCCCCTTTCCTGACATGATTCAAAAAATCACTTTCTCGTTGAAAGAAAAAAACCCCGAAGCCCTCAGCTGAAGTTTTTCCCCCTTCTCAACTGAATGGATTTTTCCTTTGTTTGTACATGACAATTTGCGGGGGGGAGAGTTTTGTGCTTAAACTGCTCATGTGACGGTGTCACATGCGTATCAGCTACAAAAGGAGCTTTGGCATGTTGCGTATAAATCTCCATTAAGAGAGAAAACAGGCAAGTTTTACGTGACTGGTATCTCATTCACAATAATTAACTCATTAACCATCTCCAACCGCTGCGCCAGCAAGGGCAGAGCAACCAGCAAAAGCAGCATTTTGGTCACGTTGTGGCACCGACAGGAACAGTCAGGATCCTTAGCACAGCCCCTAGTTCTCATGGTACGAAGTAAGCCTTTTTAAATTACAAGTTGTTAATTTAAAGCCCCTTGTCCCTGATTTGTGCAGGAGAGGAGACCCGTGGGACAGCGCCGTGTCTGCCTCTCTCCGCAGGCATTTCACCCCGAGCACCTCCCAGATTTGCTGCCTGCTCTGACCTGAATTTTGGGGGGAGGCAGAAGCCTCAAGGATTGTGATTCATTTCATGAGAGGTGCTGGGTATCAGAGAAGGGCATTTTTATTTCCAGACTGCGGAAAGGGCTCTGATGTGTTCAGTCTCTGTGAAGCATCCAACTGCAAAATACACAGGAAACCTTCATTAATTCCATTGCTTGTCCGACAGCTGCTCTTTCTGTGTGATTTCCCCCAGCAAGTGAATCTCTTACAGTGGGCAAAACCAAAAGGATATCAGCACAACCAAGAAAAATTACTATTAGGCAGGTTTTTTTTTAATTGGGAACAAACGCTGTAGTTTGTTCCCAGCCCTCCCTGTGCCAAAGACACAGAATCCCTCTAATTTCTACCACGTAAAACTAAACCCAAGCAAGTTGCTGGAACAGCCTGGCAATCTTTCATTTCTTTTATGATCATGTTGAGTTAAAACTCTGCTGAAGGCAAGTTCCCTTCTCTGAGAGCGTCACCACATCCCTGGCAGCACACAGGTATCGGCTTTTCCAGAGACCCGGTGTAACTCTGCTCCAGGGTGGTGATTCCTCAGACAAGTTCCTGCATTAATATTCGGGGAACCCCTG
The DNA here is from genome assembly GCA_013397315.1 of Donacobius atricapilla. Classification (NCBI taxonomy): domain Eukaryota; kingdom Metazoa; phylum Chordata; class Aves; order Passeriformes; family Mimidae; genus Donacobius; species Donacobius atricapilla. The sequence continues at coordinate 65,324 of WBMY01018586.1, forward strand.
AAGTGTCCTGTGCTCATTCAGGGCTGAAGAAGCGCTCTGGCGGTTTGGAGAGACCGGGTTCATTCCCTCCGTGGCAGCCAAGGGTGTGTTCCCAGGGCAGGGAGGGTGGGAGAGCTCGGAGGGGTTGCTCTGAGGTGAGGCGAGGGAAGGAGAGCCCCAGCCAGGTCTGCTCGGCTCCCTTGGCAGGGCTGCAGCTGAGGGCTTGCTCTCCTTAAGCTGTCAAAGCTGGAGTCCGCATCAGAAGGAAATGGGCGCATAAAGCCAACCCCTACAGAGGGTGATAGCCCCGAGATTATTCTGGTTTTAAGAGGCTTTTTTAATTTGTGCACTGGCGGAGGGAAATGCAGCTTTTGTGCAGAGGTTCTGATAAATCTCCCTGTGACAAGAGGCAGTGGAGAAGTCACAGGGACAGATTCCCTGCAGGTGTGAGGGGGCTCCGTGCCCGCCCAGAGCTGCCAGCTGAGGGCAGGATCTCTGCAGAGCGTAGCTTAGCCTCCAAAAGGCTTTGATCCAACATTTGAGGGTTTTTCTTCCATATCACAGCCTGAGAGATGCACTGCTCTTTCCATGACACGTTTTCGTTAATAATGTCAGAGCAAGGTGGAATGGGGAGGTGAAGGTGGCAAATAACGCGAAGGTGTCATCCCAGGCAGTCTGTGCAGTGTCTGCACGATTCCCACTCGTGACAAGTTTCCTCCAGCGCTCAGGGCTGTAATTCATTGCCAGAGGTTCAACGGGGGCTGCTTCTGCATCATCCCCAGCAGGACAACACATCCTTTGGGACCCGTAATGTTCCCTAAAATGTTCCCTAAAAACCTGGGGGACCCTACCAGTGTTAGAAAGTGGAGCTAAAGATGTTCCTTCGGAGGGGGAGATCCACCAGGCCAGCGCAGGATGGGCACAACCATCCCAGCATTGCCCGGCACCAGCGAGCCTTGCATCTACACGGTCAGTCTGAGCTGCACATTGATCTAGCCCTGTTCGTGCATCCTCTGAATTTCCTGGCTTCGCTGTTCGGTCTTTTGGCCTCGCTGAGCGGAATCCTTTCTTTGGGGGACGGTGTGAAAGTCCTGCTCGCATCCAGCCCATCAGCAATGGCAGCTTGCCTTGGTGCTCTGGGCAGCTTGTACAGGAAGCCTCGCCGAAATTCCTGGTCACCATCATAACTGAAAGGCACCTCCTCTCACGCCTCCCTTTAAATGCAGCTCTGATACTCGCTGGCCATAAACGCAGCCTGCTCCCGGCACTTGAAAAGCGCACAAGTGATTCTGGTATTTTCCTGTTCCCATCAAAAACGCTCAACGCCCCGTATTTGCGCAGTGTGATTTCCCTCTGGCCTGCCAAGTCCTTCTCACTCCACTGTAGGTCTAAGGGTACCATTTTTCCGGAGGGGAGCCGGGGGTTTGCCCCTCTGCATGGCCCTGCTCCCTCCGCGAGCCCCGGCGGGGCACGGGGGGCACTTCCAGCCCCGCTTCCTTCTGCAGGCAGGGAACGGGGTGCCCAGGGCTGCCCCCGGGCACTGCCTCCCTGCCTGCCGCTTGCCAGCTTGCAGCCACACCTGCTGCAGGCCACCAACCCCACTTTTATGAGGAAAACCTTCCTACCTTCCAGGAAAAATCCCTGCCGCCCTTCCCGCTCCCTCCGCAGCTCCTGGCTGCTGGGGGGCAAACCCATCCCGGGGTTCCATACCCTCGGTATAAACATTTCCTGGAGCTCATAAACACCTCGGGCATTTATCAGAGCCGTGGGAGATGTTTGTTGGCCAGACTGGAAACCCTGATGGGATCGGTGCTGCCAGAGACTCCCCGGTCCCATGCGCCGGCACTCCCCAAAGAGGGGCCGAATGTGGCGCCAGGTTTTAACTCCAAATTTTATTTTAAAATTTAAAACCGGGGTATTCCCCGGTTTTTCATTGCTCCCGGCGATGACGGTAACTTCCAGCAGGAGCTGGCGAGCAGTGCCTGAGCAGAGCTCATTTCACAGCAGCCCTGACCAAATTGAGGGAGGGAAAAGGAAAGGGCTGGGGCCTGCGGGAGGAAGAGGAGATCTATAACTGGCATGTTAATAAAACTCCAGTTTGTCACTTCAGCAGCACACCCTGAGTGTAATAACCAAGCTTCCTTTCTATCCCCCCTATGAGTTCCTTTGTATTGACAGATGCCATTTGTTCATTTACGACGTGATAATAAAAACCTTCAGCTTTACTGAATGTTGTTCTTTTCCTCCCCTGACACTGGGGCACCAAATGGTTTGTACTGCACTCAGCAGGCACTTTTCATTAAAGATCATGCCATGAAAATGAACTGTATTTGAAAAGCGTTTAGGAGCAGAAGTTCTGCTGCTGAATAGGCTGCACAGAAACCTTCCCTGGCGAGGCCGCGGCTTCCCAGGAGCCTCACACCCTCCCCTGGATGCTGGGATCAGGGGGATTTTATGTCCCGCAGAACTGGGAGTCCAACTGCTCAGATTCCTGTAGCAGTGATTCTCCATTGCTATCAGCTTCCTGTCATTTTTTTTTTTTTTAAAACCTCTAACTGATTTTGAATGCCTCGAAAAAAAAATAATCTTTGTGCTTATCTGTGCTTCTTGAAACTGGTGATTTCAAAGTTTTCACACGCATGCAAATGAAGCCTAAACTGTAAATTTGGATGGCTGAAAACGGAACGTTTGAATTGATAATTAAGCCTTTATTCAGGAATGCTTTAAACATGGCTCAAACCATATTTTTAAGTACCGGTCAAAATTCAGGCTGTGACAGCACCTGCAGCTGTGATTTGATTTGCAAAGTTACAGAATGCTTTGAATTCCCACTGGGCTGAGCAAAACATGGATGCACAGCTCTGGGCTGGACTCACCTTGGAAAATCAGGCCCACAGGTTTGCAGTGCTCTGTCCAAAAAGTAGCCCTGTAAAAAAAATTAAAATTTTACAACGGATAAGAAAAGCAATGAGCAACACTTATTCAACACATTTATTAACTTTTACCCTGGACAATAAGCAATATTTCCCTCCCTCTGTAGAGTCGGTTATAAGTTTAGTAGCTGCCTGTAGGTTTTGCTGCGAGGACAAAGAAATAATCTGCATTAATTATTTCTAATTAAGCCCCCCAAAAATATTACTGAAGCAAAAATAATTAACCAAACGAACACGGCCGCACAGTGTACTTTTAAAATACCAACAGAGTGCTCTCAGCATTTTCTCTAGGCAGAACTCTAGAAACTCTTCACCAGCTTGAAAGCTGCAGTAGGACTGTGAGCATCTTAATTATGATGATGATTTAAATTAATCATATTTCATTGTACTTTACAAAATACCCGCGAACGAAGCGATTGCCAACCCCAAGAAAAGGCGCTAATAACTGTTCTCATCCTTCCCTGCTCATCCAGGAGGGACTTTTATCACCAACATTATCACTTGTTGCCAAACAAGTACAGAGACGTTAGCCCGGAGGATGAAATAGCTCAATCATGGGGAAACAATTTGCAGTGCACAGACCTCAGCTGGCTCCCTTTCATCTGCTCGCAGTTACTCAGCGACTCCCGAAAATCTGTTTTGTGGCTGTAATAAAATTCATTCGCCACCCTGGCACGCACACACCAAATGGTTTGGCTAATTCTGAAGTGTTACAATCACCTGGAACAAAGACAGGATTCATAAGTTTGCAGGGGGACTATCCAGGGGGTTTTTAAATCACATAAACTTGATATTTGTCTTTCAAAAAATAAATGAAGTGGAGATTAGAGATGTAGGGTCTGAGTTTATCTCTAGACTTGCAGCATCCATGTGATGATATAATCCATATTACACGTGTGTGGACACTCTTGCACTTTGAATATTCAAAAGCAACAGTTACATTTATTCAATAGCCTCTTTTGCTTAATATGACCAAACCCAAGCAATTACTTCCTGGCAATTTTTCATTAGAATCTAAATAATTTTAACTTCACCAGAGCTGTCTATCAACCTCTAATTTACTGCCTGAGCAAGCCTGTCTCTCAAACTTTGATTAGACTGGCAATATCTTTTGTTACATCACCTAAGAAAGTGCCCTCTAACACTTCCAAGCCCCGTACATCCGAATACCAGCAGCGGAGATACACGTCTAATGTTTTTCATATTCCCTTATCTCTTCCTCCCTCGCACAAAAAAAA
>WBMY01018589.1:0-30140 GCA_013397315.1 Donacobius atricapilla
AGTCACTCTAGGACATCTACCTAGGTAAGAAGGTCTACACTATGAGAATATGAATCTAATAAGAGCTTGACAAAAATATTTTACAATTATTCATTATGGGTAAATCAACTTCTGTTATTCTTCTCTTTCAAACAGAATAAATTACTTTTTTGAAGAGGAATCTCAGGAAAGCTGTAGTAGCTGCTACAACATTTGGATGGTATGCAATGCTTTCAGTTGACTAAGTAATAAATTTGAGGTAGTCTGGTAAGTTTCTATAGAGATTCTGGCCAAAAAAGTGAGAATCAAGACTGTTTTTATGTGACTATCCAACTATTAGTTGGAAACAAACCATTTGCTTAAATAGAAATTTCAACAGTCAAGACAAAACTATCAACACAAATCAAAAATCTAAAGCTTCTTCTTCTTACTGAATGTAATTCTGTCCAGTTTCACTGCAAGCCAATTTATTTGAGCTCTCACCAGAGATAGGCCATTATAAAGGACATCTACACTGGAACTCCTTACTGCAGAATTAGTAAGAATAAACATAAAGAGCTGAGCTAAAGCTTCAGCCAGGACTCCAGTTTTAATAAATCCTGGAATAAATGTCCCATGCAACACAAATATGGATGTGCAGTCTGACTTGCAGATGGGACTCTTTTTGGATTTCAAAATTTGCAGACATTTTCCTCTTTGCACTTTAAAATTACAGTACACAATTTGCACAAAATTACTGCAGGTGCAAAATGAGGGACCAAGGCATAACAAAAGAAATAAAGGAGAGTTCTGTGACAGGAATTTAAATTCCACATATAAGTGCACCAAGTAGCTAAAATGGAAAGCCCCATGTACATTAGCAATTATGCTGTACTTGCAAACAGTGACTGTGGGGGAGATGCCAGAAAAAAAAGCTTCTGTCTCTCAAAGGTGATAAACCATGACAGGTTTTATCCAGTTCTGCTTGCTGGCTAATGAGAATGAGGCAATATATTTATCAGTAATGGATACATTCTGAATTCATGTTTTTTAGAAAGAATTCACTGCAGATTGACTCTTTTAACAGATCAGAGCTGCATAAAACAATGCAAACTTTTTCATATACTGTTTAACAACAAATATGTTAACTACCACTTCAATCCAAAATACCCTAAACCAACCCACAGAGGTCTCCAGCTGCATGAAACTGGAGTCCCAATCCTTATGATTGGGACTCCAGTTATGATCCTTCAGAAATATTGAGGAATATGGGCAAGAATCCATGTGCTCCACAAATTCCTACATAGTTACAAAATATAGTGAAAATCGAAGGCTTAAATAACTGCCTTCTGCTCATGCTTTGAGAATGTAAGTTGTAAACAAGAAATGCTGAGTTTCTAAAAAAGAGCACACTATCAATTACTTCTATTACTTCCTAAAGACAGTGTTATTTCCAATTCAGTCTTTACCATGTGTCCTAAAATATGTGAAAGTAGGTGCAAAACTTGAAATTTAAAAAATTACTAAGTAATTTTATTACACCATTACTTGTTCATTAAATGTCTCTTCAGGATGGCAGAACACTAGCCCTACAAAGTTCTGCCTTTCCTAACACAAAAGTATTCCATTCATTACTCTACAGCAGAATTAAAACTGAAATTATAAGATCCTTATATCCATGTCATTAGAACAAAACATGGTGGACATGTGGTATAGTTACTATGATGAGGGGTTTTTCACAAAAATATTGTTTTATTTACCATCTCATCCAGGTAGCAAACTCAGAATAAAATTATTTAGTTACAGAGTACTTTACTTTTCTTTCAAGGTTTTTGTTAAACATTTTCACGAGGTACACAAGTGTACCTCTGTTTGCACATTTCTATCAGAAAAGGTGAAGTTGTAAATCAAAGTATTAAAAACAAATTTTGAAGATAATGAACAAAGAACCCATTGATAATCACAAACAAGAATAACTAACTTTACTCATTATTTCCAAGTTTTTCCAAACATGGAGAGTTTTCAGTATACTTTCTAAGGTTTTAGGGGTTTGTTTGGGTTTTTTTGATCTATAGTCTTCATATTCAGATTCTTCCAAACATCAAGTGTTGTGACAGGTAGAAGAATTATAAAAGAAAGGTCTCATAAAATCAGGCATGCTCTATTAAATTAATAGCTAGCCTGTCATCTCTTCTAAGTGTAGTTAAGCAATTTACAAGTCCCCATGTACAAACAATCTTGGTATGAAAGGTTCCTTAACACAACAACCTATTCTTGGGTTGAAAAATAAGTGTATCTGTGTAAACAATAAGATCTGTTCCATGAGAACTCAGAAAGGAAAAAGGTAAACAACCTGAATCTTCACACGAACACACAAATCACCTTCTGACCAAAAAATGAAGTTGGAAGAAAACTACCAGCCAATAGGTGCTGCACACAAGGTCTCTGAAAACTGTATAAAATAAGTTATGGGAATAAAGATTTGGCTTTTCCTGCATGAAGAAAATGGAGTCTCGGCTAACTTATGACAATAATCAAGAGGGGGTTTTCTGCCCTATTTCGAAGTTTATTGTTTCTTTGGTACAGTGGAGTTGTTGATGATTCCGAGCTCTGATATGCTAAGCTTCTGCATTAGTTTGAGGGGTTTGGTGGTGGTATTTTTTGTTCAATGGTTAAATACTTTCTAACCCCTGCAGATTAAACTGCATTATAGTATTTCAGTGAATAAACAAGGCCTAAGAGGGCTATTACACATTTTTCTCTACCTTGCATTTTTTGGGTAACATTTCATCAAGACAGCTGAATTTAACTTTATGACTGATTCAGGATGGAGATAATTGTAAACACATATTCTAAGTGGCTTATATGCAGAACAGAAGTAATTCTACCTATCAACAGATGATCAGTGTCTGACTCCAAAGTGCATTTCCCTTCAGTAGGTTCATCTCTCTTCAACTTAAACCCAGAAAGTATAACTCCCTTTTCATTTTTCTTCAATACATCTAAAAGCCTTACACTTTTAAACTTCATTATAAACCCTTCTACAACTGAAGCAGCATTATCACAAAGTATCATTACTCCTTTCTCACTAACATTTTTAGAGGCACAGCATAAGAAAAAAATTCAAGCCATTTAAGAATCTGAGAAAGAATAGAATAAGTAGTGCTTTTACATTCAGAATGATAAATTCCTCACCACACTCAACTCCCTAGTTATCCCTGTTGCCACTATTTCCCCCTCTGATTTATGATGGATGCAAGAGACAGGATTTAACTTTTCATACTGTCCTTCCAACTCACTACACACAAACAGAGATTAGAACCCATCAGTTGTTCTCATTTTAACTTCTTGAAACACTATTTTTTCTGTACAGTTTCTAATGCAATTGCGTTTGAGCTCAGGTTCAGTTATAACAACTTAGACACACAAGGTCAGCTGATCTGTAATAATATGCAACAAACGCAGAAGAACAAATGCTTTTACCTATGTCTCCTTCTAACTGTTTGAATACATTGAACAGTCTGGCAAATACAAGGTAAGCTACTGCGTAACTGTTGCCAGGCAGTAAATCATTCAGATATACCTAACATATAAAACTTGATCACTTGTCTAGATTCTTAATCTGAAACAGAATAAATCCATTTCAGCTGACAGTATCCTATTCCTGTATTTCTGCTAAGCACTCAATCCCTAGTATCAGGTAGCCATGTACCTAGGGAGGGAAAAAAAGGGAAAAAAAAGAAGATAGTCCTTGTCTCAAAAAGCAAGTACATGACAATGAGGACAGTTTCAACAAAATCAAGACCATACCTAAACACCTAGTGGATGAATGCAAATTGAAATATACTTGCTAAACAGAGAGAGAGGCCAGGCAAGCAAAGTCAATGAGACTATCCACCATACAACTGCTTTCCATATTAAATTGCAGGTACCAAAAAGCATATTGGAACTGAAATGTATTATAAAAGCAATTGCAAAAAGAAGGGAAGAAAAACCAAAGCAACTGAAAGGCCAGTTGGAAGAAAAATACTGCAATTACTTGCCTATGCTGCAAAGACTTCAGAATATATAGCTGCTATTAGCTTCCCACTATAGTAAGCCAACTGCAGTAAAGAGCAATGATGCCAGAGTGGCACTGTTAAAATTAAAGACAATTGTTCAGATGATATAAACCAACAGTTCCAGCTTGTATCAATGGAAGATCACATTAAATACCCAAAAATATTAATGAAATGCTCATTGAAGACATTTTCCCTTTAGAAATACCTCCTAAAAATAATTTTTAAAAACATAAAGAACACAGAATACAGAAGCATTTAGGTACACAGTGGACATCTGGCCAAACAACGATAAATGGGAGGATTAACATTTAGATGCAGTTCTCTAAATAACAACTCCTCTACTGTTACAATAATCTCATGAAAGCCCTTTCACTAAATCACTCTTTCACACTGATTCCTTTTCAATGCTATTTAAACTCATCATGTTAAATGAGCACTATTACATTTGCACGAAACTAAACATAAGTACTGTTTATATGCTTGCCTACCATGTAAATGACCCTCTAAAAATATCAGTTCTGTGTGTTGCAGAGTACTTAAACATACACATATAGAAGCTGGTAGGGGCTGCTCTATTTTTAATTGGATGAGTTGGTACCTGAAGTGCACAAACACAAGATTTAACTTACAAGTGTTTATACTTCCTCTCACAGAAATAGTCTTACTACTTGCATAAAGGATAAAATTATAACAAACCCATGGTTCTGTCTTCAGTACGTAACATAAAATTATTAAAAGCAGCTGCAAGAAATCCTGAGGCATTAAAGGAGAAATGTGCTGTATGGCTTATTGTCACAACCAGCTGTGACATGACCAAATTTCAACTGGTGCTTCCATCTTTCCTGTTTGTTGTAATAATTGTCTTCTATGCAACAAGAATCTTTTTAGAGTGGTACATGCAACTCACTTTACCACTTTTTGCACCAGGTATATAAAACAGGAATTAGAAGACTTAGATGATGATTTTATCAAAGCATCAGGTTTTGGAACAGATGCTTTCTTTCATGAAATGGGCCAGTGCAGTTTACCTAATGTAAACCCTTTCCTTTGCGGAGGTTCAGTGTGGAGGCTGCTAAGCCATACAGTGTTAATACAAGCACACTTCCCTGGAGAGAAACCAGACAATAATATAAACATGCCCCCTTAGAAAGAGAGCAGTTAGGCCGGATGGAATACAAACACAACCCCCTAAAGGAGAAACCCTGACAAACAGCTCTCTGTGTCATGGTGAAGAAATGTGTTAATCAGTTACACCCCACTGGTTCTTTTTTACCCCAGCCACTTGGTCCATTTCGGATCCTTCCCGATTGGTCCCTTTCCCAATTCCTCTCCCCACTGCCCAAATTGTGAAACCCCACCCCGAGCTACCCTATATAATCCCACTTGCCTTGTGCTCTCTGGCTCCTTCCTACTCCGGACCTGTGGAATAAAGGAGTTCTCCTGGACATCAGAAAGACCTCGTCTCACTGCTTTTACTCCTGCCTCACCCAGAGTGGCAAACGCGGCTCTGCTGCTCAGGCAGCCTCACAAAGAGCGAATCACTCTGCACTTGAGAGTGCACCTAAGAGCTGATCACTTTGCACTTGTGAATGCACCAAGAGCAAATCACTGCACTTAATAGTGCACCTAAGAGCTGAAATCACTCTCCGCCTGAAAGGGCCTGTGCCTCTGTTGATCTAGGTGTCTTTTTAAAGGTGCTTCGAGCGATGAAGGTCGTGGCACCTTTATCATCGGATCAGACTGCGACAGTTCAGTGTACGTCCTTACTCGTATACAGAAAGGAAGACACAAGTTGAAGAAGTGGAAGTTTGAGTTAAGGCATATGTAACTTACCGGGTTTGATCATACAGGTGGTAGCTACTGAATTTGTGCAAGTTAAAAGCAACTGTCAGCTGAAATCAAAGGAGCGGCATTAATACGAAATCAAGTTTAGGTCCATCTGAGGCCTGTTTCAGGATACATCCATCATATCTTCAGAAAGGACACTATTATAGCCAGTGAAGATACAGAACAGCTCTGCACAGTTGGGTTCATTTTTTAGTATCTTGGAATAGTTTGCTTGGGTTTGCTGAATACACATGTGGTTTATGAACAGCAGAAGTAAGCCAGATATAACCTGAGGAAACTGCTCTGCCTTGTATCACCTTTTAGGTTGACAGTGCTGCTAAAGACTTACTCTCATCCTAATCAATTCAGTTAGTAAATTTTCAGGCTACTAGTTTAGCCTGCCGGGGGGGGGGGAAGCATGTTCTCTTGCTTCAATTTCAAAAGTGATGCCAAAATTTTCTATAAAACATTCAACTGTATAAAATAATCAAATACTTTAGAAATTAAAATGGTTTATTAATGGAAGTACTTTGCTTTTATTTAAAAAACCCTAAACCCAGAAACATTGGAAATACAACAAAAATTCAGCTAGAATGAACAGTGACACAGACCTTTCACCATTTGATGGCTACTGGTTGCCCACTGACATTGGTAGCTTCACAGCAGGGAAGAAAACATACTTGGGTATTTCAAAGGAACAATGTAGCCAGAATAATTCTATATTTTTGTTTACAAGCTTAGCAGTAAGGCAAATGCCTAAGAAAACTTTAGGACTTAGGACTGAGCTACCACTTCCTTGCTAAAACTAGTATCTCAAAGACTAAATTTGGCAAAACCAAAAATCTAGACTGGCCACTTGTCTGCACAGATCACTTTCAGTGTCTGTCATTTTGGCATTCATCACACTCAGTCCACACGTTAAAACCTTTATATCACTTCAAGGAACCCCTGCCCCCTCAGCAGTCAGTAAGAAAGAAGACAAAATGCAGCTGATCATTCTTGTTATTCTGGCTAACAACCAAATGCAGAAACATTTCCACTGCTTCTTTAGGTAAGGTTAACAAGGTGAACTAGAACTGTATCAGCCTCAGCTTATTGTCTTTGAAAGTTAAATTAAGCAACTCTCTGGCTGTAATATCTATCTACCTCTGTAGCATGGAAGACAAGTGCTTACAGATGAACACTGTTTGCACAAACCAATTAATGTATACAAACAAACAGAGAGAATTTATTTTTAAGGAAATCACTACTGTAACAAAGTCAGAGCAGTCAACAATATAATTGTCCTTGAAAGGTAATGACACTGGACTCTCAGTATCGTGTAATTTTTTAATTTTTTCTTTTATATAGGAAGTAGAAAATTTGATCCTAAAGTTACTCTGAGGAACTGGAAAGATCAGGCACATATATTCAATTTTTAATTGGATTCATATTGTTAGATAAACAGTATCAGATATACATTGTTTCCAAAACAACTGAATGTTACAAACATTCATAAGAACAAACATCAGCTCAGGCTGGCTGATAACTGGGACACTTACTCATAGGCAAATATCTAGGCTCAAATCAGACAAGGTTAGAACATAGGAAAGCAGAACAAACAGGAATTTAAAGAAATGTCATAAACAGGTTTTACACATGACTTTCTTGACAAATGCCTTGACTGACATGTTTTTCAGATCTGACTTCCCATCTACCCTTTCAATCTTTTACTAAAATATATTTAAGTGAATTTTTTCTGGAAAAAGTGTTTAACAAAATGTGTTTAATAAAACCCGTTATTTACTAGTAACACTCCAACAAACCTGGAGCAAACAGCATACATGCTGCTTTATTACTAAGCATGAAAGTCAATATTCTCAAAACCAGTGTAGCTTATGTAAGGCAAGGCATCTTCACAGTATGGCTCTCAAAAGAAGCAATTAATTAACCACAGTAACAAGTGTCTATAAAGAAAAATCATCCTAAAAATAATTTCAATATAGCCAGTGAGAAACACACTAATGCTCAACAGAGAAGAAAGACTGTCACTTATATCAGTAAGTCTCTTTGACCCCTCTATTGCCTATTAAAAAAAATTAGGCAACCGCACTTGTTACTGGAAAACTTGCAGGAGCAGTCTTGCTCATTGGTGTCAATCTTAAGCATCAACAGTGTATTGTGGGTTTTTTTGTTGTGGGAGGGTTTTTTGTTCTGTTTGGTTTTTAAAGCAAGGAAATTAGTGACCTAATTAAGTCAGTAGTTCGTTCCATACCAGCTATTTACCTTTCTGGTGCTTACATAAAGCACCAGACTGACCATAATATATTCCTTGGTTTCTTCCAACCATACAAATGCAACAGAGACTTTGCCCTCTGAATCTGCATAGTCTGCAAGATAGATGTGACCCATGTAGTCATAAAGGCCGGATGACTTCGCAGACAATTCCATGTGGACTGGAGCACTAAAACACCAGAAGGGCTTTCCAGTTTCATCCAAGAGAGTCAGGTCCATCACAAAGCAGTCCTACAAGCACAAGCAGAAGAGATTATTTTCCCCATGGCCCAATAAGCAGATCGGTCCCTGATGTTAGAAGAAATATAAAGGGTTCAGAGAGTTTTGTATGAAGGCTAAAATCTCAAAATAAAATAGTCATTCACCGACCTACTGCAACAAATACTTACTTAGAGGTTTCCAACAGAAATCAAAATTGCCACCTACAGACATCAAATGCTGTGCTACAGAAGGTACCACTGCCAAACCAAATCAGACATTATTTTTTGAACATTTTTAAGCCCTTAAGATCTGTTTTGCTCCATTATTAGTTACCTTACCATTCAAATACTGATAGTCCCTTCAATATGAGAAAGCAACCTAAGTTTAATGTCGGCTGCTGAACTTGTGCGAATGCAGCAATGTTTGCAAAGATACTCAGGGACCACTCAAGGCAGTGCATACAAAATTACCCTTCCAAGCCAGCTGTATACAGTACTTTTTGAAAGGCTCACAGCTTCAATTCCCAAAAAGGCAATAGTAATAATCCTGATGGAATTCCTCCTCTTACAAATTCTTGAAAATATTTCTTTATAAGATTACACGACTAGATAATTTAGAATGTTAATGCCAACCCTTTGGCCTTTGCAAACTGATAGCTTCACATATCCCTTAGAAGCACAGGAGTTGTGTCATTGTCGGTATCAGCCGTTCCTGATTCTCTTGTGTTCTAAATCACTAAATGAATCAAATTATCTTAACTATGTAGTATCTGTGGTCCAAATGCATAAACAAACCAACACCACATATTCCATGCCAAAAAAATTCATTTGGAATGCTTTATTTCTCTGCACTACTTAGTTGTGCTTCTGTTGCTCTAACATTGCTTTCACTATTACTTTACTTCAGTCAAACAATACAAGGGCAGATGGCACAAACATCAGGCAATATGATACACATAGTTTCCCTAAGCTTTTTACTGTAGACTATGCTGAAAATACAAAATTCAAACCAAACCTAATGATGGCGTCATAAACTTATATGAGCTACAGAATCAATGGAAACAAGAATTATAATTTTCTGGTCTGACAACTTGTATATAAAAGGCCAATAATGAAAAGTAAAGTGCTATGATGTTGGGTGGTGGGATGTTGGGGTTTCCGTGCATTTCTTTCCTGGTTCTGGTCAGGATCAGGTCGATTTTTGCAGTAGCCAGGAGGGAGCATAACACAGGAAGGTTATTCTATACCACCTCACCTCATTTCCAGGAGCAAGGCAAGGGTTTTCTTCTCGGTTGGGGTATTGTGGCATCGTCAGGTTGCACTCCTCCTTCACGTGTTTGCATGTGAATCACTCTTATATGTTCTCATTATTAATTCTGTTGCTGCTACTCTCCATTTTCTTACCTCATTGCTGTTTCCAGTAAACTGCTCTTATCTCAACCTTGATCTTTACCCTTTGTACCTCCAGTTCTCCTCTCCAGCCCAACACAGGGGAGAGGAAAGGCAAAGAAAGCCAGCAGAGTGTGATTTGGAGTGGTTACAGTGAGAACAATGAATTGGAGAATACCATTTCTAAGCCATGACAGTTTCCTACTATCTGTACTTCAGCAATTCATTTTCTATTAAACACCCAGAAGCGCCAAGAAGGCTTTTGGGTTTTTTGGTTTTCCTTAAGAGTATATAACAAAATTCAATTAAACTCAAAGTAGTGGAATGTCCTACTTGTGTGGCTGATGTTATTTTATTTGGCCTTCACAAGTTTTAAGAATTTTAGAGACTTATGGTAAAGACCACATTGAATTCAACTCACAACTGTATGTTGACAAATTCCATCTGTCACCAGAAAATCAGGGGTTTAAAAAAAATAATATTGTATTCTTTATTTTGTCCTAGAAACAAATACTCAATATAATTTATGCTGTAAGCACATAGGAGGGAGACTAAAAATGAAAAACAAAAGACTACAGCCATGGCTCTCTGTTTCCTCTGACAGACAACTTCCTAAATTCTTATGTACTACTCAGGATTATTTAAGTGAAAAAAAACCCATCCTCCCAAGGAGCTGTTAATCCTACAGAATCATAGAATGATTTGGGTTAGAAGGGAGTTTTGTAAGTCATCTAATTCTAACTCCCCTGCCTCACCATGCTCAGCATGGGAGAAAGAATTTTTTTGCACTTTTTTTTCCCCCAATATCCAATTTAAATCTACCCTCTTTCAGTTCAAAAACATTGTCCCCTGTTTTGTCTGTACATGCCTCAGTAAAAAAAGTCTCATCTTATAAAAAAAATATTCCATTCCACATTTATACAGCATTGGCAGAAACAACAGTTTTATTAATTTTGAGGGTTTTTTCAAAAGAAGTGCCAAAATTGAAATCAAGTGTTGAACTAGATGATTTTTCAGTAGCACTTAAATTACACTCATCAGGATTTTCACAACTTCTGAAATATTCATGCTAATAAAGTACATTTGAAAATACACGTCTTCACCACTATTGCAAAAGCTACAGAAATACTCTAAAACTTTGTTTGAAATAACTCTTTTAGGAATTTTTTCCAATAGAATGTGTGAGCATTCTTCTAAAAAATAAAGAGTTAATGCAGTTGACTGATGTACCTGACTGGAGCTAGGTGCTGACTGTGTCGATGTGGTCTGTAGTTTCTGCTTGTGTTCACTGACATTTTAACATTCCCCAGCAGTTCCTAAATTTCACTGCATATACAGCACAGAACTGCAGAGTATTTCCCCCGAGGTTCAAGGCTTATTGCTCACAAAAAAAATCCCAACCAACCAACCCAAAACAAACAAAAAACCACAGAACAAAACAAAACAAAAAAAACAAAACCAAAAACCACCCCCACACCAAACCAAAAAAAATCCTCACAAAAAGTACATCTGCAGTACTTTTTTTTTTTTTGTCAAGCATTTCCAAGCAGGGCTGGTCAGTCACAGCATCTCTGTTGAGTGGAAAGCACTGGGGTGATAACACAACATAGTGAGTATCCACGCAATCCAGACACTACGAGAGAAAGGAGAAAATGTTTTTCCTCAAAATTCACATATTTTTGGAATACTGGAATAGAGGTCTTTGTCTAGTAACAGACACCTTCTACAAATTAAAAAAAATTTGATTAAAATTAGCATATTTAGGATGCACAAACATAATTCTGTTTTTATGGTAAGCATTTCCAGAAACAAAAAAAATTTCTGACCTTTACGTTGCCTTTAAACGCATCTGTTTCCCAGCATATGCCAAGTGCCCCAGTAACAGGCAAGTGTTTCCTATTATCCTTTAAGTTTACAACTCCAAACCTCAGGTATCCATTTTCAATGTCACCTGAAAATGTAAACAATATACAACATTATAGCAGTATAAATCAAATTTAGCCCAAGTACACTGTAAATGTTCTCTTCTTTTCATGTCTTTTTCTTCCCATTCACTAATAAGAAACCCTGCCATGCACCAACAGCTAAATATCAAGCACATTATAGCGGAATTAAGTTGCAGTTCGGAGCTTTGATTCCATGATCCACAGCAGAAACAGCAGCTAAAATTCTTTTCTATTTTTTAGTATAAAAATAGGAATGCTACCTAAAGAACTTACACAAGGATGCAAGAAGTAAATTTCACATTCAACATTTCAATTTCATGCCTCCATCACTCCCATTCCCCAGAAGTCAAGCTCAACATTAACTCTCAAAATAAAATTATGGGATACTTCCCCCAACTTCTTTTTTTTCAAGTTACTTAAATCTCTCAGCTCTAACTGGAAACTCAATACAAAGGGTATACAGACAACTATTCCTCCTTAGAAAGGATATTGCATCATTTAAATTGACATGCAGTATGATTTGATTTGAATGAAAATAATGGATTTTAAAAATTTTTAAATAGCTTTCCAAGGTCCTTGGGTTTGTTTTTTTTTGGCAGAATTACTATGATTTGTGATTTTCTTTTATTACTACATAAAACCATATTTCTTTGGTATCTCTTCTTCTCCTCTCAGAAGAGATTGACCTTTTTTTTTAATTTTTTTTTTTCTCCTTTGCTATCAGAGAAGGAAAGTTAACTAGGGAGTCCAACAGTCTAACTATAACTTTGGAAACATCAGAGTGAACACAATCTGACTACAAAGAAAAGTGGAAATAAAAGCATCACATGACAGAAGCAGACGTCTTGGTAGGACATCCCTTGGACAAGTTTCCTTGAACAAGAGATACTCTCTCAAAAGAGCGAAACAAAAGCACTAGAGACCTCAGTGCAAAAAAGAAGGTATCCAGCACTTGCAGGAGACAGATAGGAAGGGAGGGAAGGAATTCCCAGGAACATAATGCTTGTCAGGATCCAGTAGCAGGTCCTGGATGGTAAGATAACAAGTGAAGGGGCTTGCAGAGGTTTAAGATGCAAGTGACAGTGAAAAAAGAAGTGTTTTGCCGGTGATTCTCCTTCAATCAAGCCCAAGTAGCAGCATGAGGCTACAGACAGAAGAAGCAACATCAGAAGGGCTGGCCGTAAGTAAAATGGCTGCATCCAGCATGCAGCAGCAGCAAAACCTCTGCTTGGTGGCTGCTTGAAGCAGATCGTTAGAGGCAGTGACAGAGAAAGAAAGCCCACACTTTAACACACAGGCCAAAAACTTCTCCGAATTGGTACTGTACAGCCAAGCCATAAACCAATGCTGGAAAGGAATCATTCACCAGATAATACTAAGATACTAATGCCAGATAATACTAAGTATTATCTGGAGTCCAGATAATACTTACTCTGGGAAGGAAGCAGCCCAGCACATGACAGCTGCAGGTTTTTCAACAAAGACACTGTCTGGAATAGGAGTGTGAATACAGTGAAACCAACATGATCATGGCCCAGGAAATATTTTGCAGGAAATCCTTTGTATGGTTGAAGGAAAATGCAATCCTCTAGGACTGTGATACCCACTGTCCTTGCAGCAAAGTGCATAAGAAATCAATGACGAAAATGTAAGAAGAATTAATTTCCAGGACCCAGCTCAAAGTAGAAAAAGGCCATTAAGTTGATACCTGTCCAAATGGTTCAGTTCCAAAACCTCAGTAAATCAAATTCAATGACAAAATTTCATTCAAGGTAAAAATATCTTATTTAAATAGTTCACTGACAGTCCACATTTGAAGTTGAGCTTTTGAACAAGAGACTTAAAAACATTAGTCAACAAGCATTTTTTTTTTCCAAAAGAACTATTTGGTTATCCACAATTCCAATCTGAATGGAAGTGGCTATTTCTTACTCATTCAAATCAAATGAAGTTTCAGTGGAATAAAAATGGATTGAAAAATGCATTCTGTTAATAAACTAATGAAGCCCAGGACATCACTACTATTGGATGGCATTAATCCATCATCGCTAGATAGATCAGCTGGCTAAGGTGTGTTGCAGTTACTTCTCAACTTTATCCAGAATGGAAATAAGCAACAGATCAGGAATCTGAAGGCTAATTATTCATGGGCTGTTTAATCCAGTATTTATATATATATTAATATAAAAGCTCCATTGCAGTCCTCACATTCAGGAGGAAGGAAAAAGTCTGCCTAGAAACAAGCAAGAAACTGAAGGCTATGTACTGAATTCTCTCCTTCCTCACCCCAGTCTGATGAGAAAATGAAATTAAAGGGCAGAGGAAGCTGTGTTAAACATATGAAGAGAAACACGGAGGAAGCAAATTGAACAAGGCTTTCTTCAGCCTGATCCAGACTTTGTTTCATTATCCCCTTATAATATCTCTAGTCCCTGGTTTATGCAAGACATGCATAGCAGCAAAGCAGCAGAGTAAGTTATAGGGAATAAATATTTCCAAATTAAGGTAATAAAGATCACATATCATGTAGACAAACTTCAGGGGAAAGAAAAAAATAGACCAATAGTTCCAAAGCACTTATTTTAGCTAAAAGCCAAGGAAGTTTGTTTTGCTAACCAAGCTTTTGTTGCAAGTTGTCATTTGATTGGTATTTTCAGAGGAAAAGCTGTGCTTAACACTAATTCTGGCACCAATAACCACCCTTAAGAAACTGAAATGGTTATTTCAACTCGCAGATCAATCTTCAAGGTCAAGCAAAACATTTCAAATGCCTGATATGAAATTTTACAAACAAAGCTTAAAAGCTCTCTAAATGAACAAAAAAATCAACCCTCACATTTTTCAAATACAACAGATCAGTTTACGTCAACAAGAAATTACATTGGAAAGCCAAAGCTTAAACTAACATGTGACTACAAAGCTGTGCTTAAAAACTTGAAAACCTAGGTAAATATGTTTCAAAAAAATTTATTAAGAACTGGATTCATGGTTTCCGGGAGTCTTTTGGGAAAAAAGCCGGTCATACCTTCCTGAAAACAAGGAAAGTTTTCTAAATATTTTCAATTCAGTTACAAAGTATTTAGCATATTCATCCTACAGTACCTGTCAGTGAGACCGTATTACCAACTCTGTTTGCATGAAAGGGAGCATAAAATAAAATACTGAACCCCAACCAAAACAGTGGCAAAATGGCTAGTTACTGCAATATAAGTACTAATAACAAAAAAAAAAATCTGAAGCCATATTCACTGCTTGGTTCAATGAAGTGTGATATAACTTTTTTTTTAAATAATATTAGGAGTTCTGCAAAAATAACTGAAAATAAAGCAGCAAAATGAAGACCAATATTAATAGACACTAACTAAAAGCAGACAAGAATTAATATTGAACAAATCAGTTATTCTGCAAAATACAAATGGGGATTTTCTGGTAACCTAGGAATGCCTAGAGCTTCCTAATGAAACCAATAAATAAGTAAAACAACAGTATAAGAGCTAACAATTGATCTGTGCCTCAAGTTGCAGAAATTGCCATGGGCATGTCACATCTGTAATTTAAAATAAAACTGGACTGGGTAGAGAATTTTCAGAAATAGCAAGACTTCTCAGTATGTTGCAGACTACCACGCTTCAGAGTCCTCCCAGGGATGGGACAAAGAGTATTATTAGAATGGAGCCTAAAAACAAAACACAAACCAGCAAACACAACCAGTCTGGACAAACCTGACCACATTCAGCAACACCATGCTCACCAGAATGAGAAAAATGAACAACAAATTACAATGAAAAACGTGACAGCAGTCAGCCATATGCTGTCTCACTACACCATTTTAGGAGGAAGTCAAGCATTTTCCAAAAGGAATTATTGTGCTACCACATGGAAGGGACTAGTTGACAAATGTGCTTATTGTCTGCAGAACCATGGCTTCAGCTGTCTGATGTCCTGTGACACCAGAATCTGGTGGCTGTCACACTGCTGAGGGTCACAAAACCAAAGCAATTCAGAATACACTTGTGAACATAAAACAGATTCTGCAACTTGCGAAGTGAGATGGCATCACAACCGTAGCTCATGGACATTCGTTAAAATTTCCATAAACATCAGCTTATCACCTTAAATCTTTTGCGGAAGTAGCTTCTAAGCAGCAAGAAAGTGATATCAAGAAAGGATGTGTGCCACATAATACTTTTTCTTGTGCAACTGTATTGCCAGGAGCATAACACTTTCCTTTTAGAAAACAAAATGTGATATTCAGCTAAACCAGAAAAAGCAACACAATCCCAAAAACCCAGCCCTCTTGCCAATTTTGAGAAGATTTTTTTTTTTTTTTGAGAATTTAAAGAGGATTCTTGTACTACACAACACTTCAGGTAAGATTTCTTCCTTCATGCATGGACTTTCACTGAAGTTTTAGCCTTAGAATTATTCATTTAATTCAAGCTTGGAGCTTTTTTGCAATCTGAAAGCATGTATATTTCAGGTTCAAGGACTACAACACTCCACACTGCACAAGGCTGCAGTCTAAATGACGTTCTTGGAATCACCAAATACAAATGAGAAAAACCAAACCAAATTATGGGGAAATTCTGTAGCCCTGTAAAAGCACTCACGCCTGACGACAGCGCCCTCTACTGACCGAAAAACAGTATGTTCTGAAATCCACACCGCTCAGGAGCGCCGGAATAAAAAAATTACTGGGGAGCAATAATTAATTTACAGTACTTACTAAATGATATTAATAACAGCGTTTAATTTTAATAGTTTAACCTGTCTCTGCTTACAGAAAGACAGCTGTGTAGCTGCAGGAAGTTATGCTGAAGTTATGTCAAAAGAGAGATCACCCATGTATTGTTCAAAACCCCAGTACTATTATGAATTTGGACTGTATGAGAACAACGGGGATGGTCAATCATGTCTCATGCAAAGAAGTGCTGAAAACAGAATGAAGCAGCAGTTAAAAAAAAAATTACTGAAATTGTTTACCACACAATGAAAGTATGTCAGAACTGGCAACCTTAAACTTGTTGAAATAAAAACCATAAATCTTAAAGTTCACAGTAACCTCTACAAATTTATCTACATATTCAACCTGTCTGTGCACCCAAAGTATACTCGAGGAGAATTCTATAGAAACAAGCTTCCAAAATGTATGAGGATAAACTGTCTCCCCTTTATAAAATACAAGTGAAAGAAATATCAACCTGCAGCAAAAGCTGTGCCACTGCATTATTAATGCAGCATGGAACTAGAAGACCCTGAAAATCTGCAGATTTTTTTCTCCCAGGCCTGACACTATAACAACGGGCAGACTTCATACAGAGCAGGCTTAGGATACCACACAAAGCACCAAGCAGATATAAAGAAACCACACAACTAACAGAAAGATAGCTTACTCTTAAAATTCCATTTCAGTTTTACCCCTTAAAACAGAAAAACTGTAAGAAAAGATGTGACAGCAGGGATCACTTCTAAAACAAACATTATTATTCTGTCAACTTTACGTTTTCTGCAGAAGAGGCACTTGAATGATCCACACAGGTACATGCAGCTTCTGCCATGAAGGTCAAGATGCAGGCTGTAGTCATGCAGTCCATATTCTGAGTCAATATCATCCAGAAAAGGTTCATTAGGTGGAGGAGCATATTGACTTGGGAAAAAAAAAATACAGAATTTAGCAAGGGGGGGATGACTTAACAGAGATATAATATATAGCCCTACACTGAGACTGTCATCTTAAGACAGTTTTGAAATCAAACATATCTAGTTCATCATGCTTAAGGTAATAATACAGTGTCTAATACTGATGATCAGCAGTATTCTGATATATCTGCCAAAGGCAGAAAATATGGCAGTCAACTTTAAAAGGTACATCTGTTAAACTTCAAAACATGTACTTGTCTACGAAAAAGAAAGAAGCATCACCTTAACTACAAATCTAAAAGCCCACTAGCTCTAGAGACTTTTCTGAAATAGCAAATATTGAAATAATTTTGTCTGTGCCTATCTAAATAACTACTGCACACAAATGACCTGAAGAGACCACGTGCCACAGGCAACCGAGCAACTTCTACATAACATCCAATTTGGTAGTAAGGGAGATGGTGCTAAATCTTACATTCTGTGTGGGAAGAGCCACACCAAGTTATAGTGGGCATTTAAGACTACTGGTAAATACAACAGTATCTGACCAGAAAGCTGAGTGGGAAATAAATTCCCCAAATACTGTTCTAAAGCTAAAAGAAATTGTATTTTTAAACAGTTGACAATGTATAAAACAGGCCTTATATTATACACTGCAATATGCACATATACGAACACTTCACAGGAAACCCAGCTACTTTCTCAATAGGACTAAAAGATAAATGCAGGCACCTCACCAGTTTACCAGAATTTTTCTCCCCCTTACAGAGCCAAAGATTACTTCTCTACTTCCTGAAATGTCTCTCTCTTTTCTATCTCTGTTTCAGATAGGAAGAGGAAATGAAAAAGACTGCTTGTGAAAAGGGAGAAAGTATGGGCAGTGTATTTCTAACTTTCTCAATACAGCAAGTACTAGTACATTTTTTTAACTATATTATCTCCTCAGTGGCATAACAATGGCAATATTTTAGAATGAAAATGCTTCTACATTTTTGTATTTTGTTACCGTAACTGTTGTTTCTATTAAACAAGAATAGTTAATTACTGCCTAAATATAAACATCTTACCAGCAGCCAATTTTAATCGTAAAACTCAAAGCTTTATTCAAAAAGTTATCTTTATTACCCACAAAGGAAAACCAAACTTACACAGTAGCAGAACCCAAAATGCTTCTCTCAAGAAGTTGATTATAATGAAGATTTGCGATAACAAAAGCAATTTCATTTTTCTCCTGAAAAAGTTAATTAAAGTACATGTATTTTCATCTGGAAATTCTTTTTTTCACAAGGTCTTTCTGAGCATTAAAATTCATAGATAAATGCTGCTGCTTATTACTCTGCCAATTACTGTAATAATGTTAGTAATGGCTTGCTTTAACACTTGGACTCCTAAAACCTTTACTGTCCTTTCACAAGTGTACAGAATATATATAAAAGATTACAGCACTTCTGTCTTATGTGAAAGAGAGGGAAACTACCTATGCCAAGGCAAAAATTATGAGAGCAATCCAAGAATAGTCCCTAGCTTCTACTCACCACTTTTAAAAAGATACCTTAACAGAATTAAACAGCACTTAGTCCCAACTACTGAAGCATCAAATTTATTTTCATATGTAAGGAACTATTTCCAAAGAGGGCTAACATCAGTGAGGAATATAGAATTATTCAACAGACATTGTGAATTTCAAAGTAAAAATCATGTCTTCACCAGATTATTTACTCCTGGGAAAACATTAAAAATATAACCTTCTATAGATATCTATATAGTCAAAGAAAACATAAATGTGAAAACTAAATAGAGACAGAGGTATGTATTTACTTCAAGAACACAGAATGCTAGGATATCAGGGTTTCTTTCTTTAAATGCATTTTTTCAAATCCTGCATTTACAAACACGTAAGTCAATAGGAAAACTACTCCCTGCCAGAAGTCTATTACTCTCCTGAAATGTGAGCCACTACTGTTTTCATCTCTCTGGGTAATCAGAAAATTACATCCTCTATTCAAACTTTTGGCTTTTTAACTACTCCTATATTTTCACAGTGCAAAATTACAGCTATAAAAGATTTAACTAGGGACATCTATCAATCACACAATTTCTCAGTTTTTCTCTATCCAAATACCAGGAAGCCCACGTAACCTGCCCTTGGTTTCTGTTATGCAGCTATGTGCAAAAAAACCCAAGATGTGTGGCATTTATAATTATTACACCCACTGACACTTAACTACCTTGTATTACTCTGCCTACACAGAGAATAAGAACTACTGCTCAGAAAAGCAACCAGGGAAAATATACTAGAGTGAGGCACCCGATTTTTAACAACAACGTGAAACTTGGTTACGACTGAACCACTTCCAGGTGCTGAAAGAGTCCTCTTCCCAAGCATGGGTGGGGCCAATGCATAAGCAAGACCACAGAGCCAACAACACAGGGACACCAATCTACAAAACTTCTGAAGATACGAGAGAAATGCCTGTTCCTTTAGCAGAGCTTTTCACAGACTGAAACGGGTTTGTGCCAATCAGGCAGTCTCAAGTTTTCTAGGAAATTGACTTTTACCTTTAAGTTAGACTGAAAGAAATAATCCTTCTGCAGTTTTAAACATTGCCTCTGGTGATTGTGCACATTTGAGGCAGCATGTTTGCACTTGAACATTAGACACAACTTTGAGGAACTGCTCACAGCCTCCCTGAGGAAAGTTCCTTGCCAGCGCCAAATAACCCAAGTCTACATCAATAGCACGGCTGAGGGGAAGAAAAAAGGGCTGCAACCTCTCCATTCAGATCAAGAGCAGAACATCTGAGATAGGCTTCCATAGCACCCAGTCCCACATAGGCACAGGCAGACACAGAGGTCCCAGGGCATTCTGTGCAAAGATGCAGATTCCTTTCATGTAGAAGTCTACTTCCTATGTTTGGCACTGCCCTCTAAAGACATTCGTATCTACACCCACCCTACAGACGCTAACTGCTTAACTTACACTCTTCATACCAAGAATTTAATACCTTCAAAATGCAGCATTCCTGCTGCTGGAGCAGGATGTAGCTACCTGGTGATGCAGATTAAAGCTAAGTTGCTATGTGGGAACTCATCACTTTGAGTGATGTGGACAGGTAATGGCATGAATCAGAGGAAGAAGCACTACTCTTCTCAAACCATTCTATTTAAAATTACTCTAGGATATCGAACTTGGGCATACGAAGACTGCAAAATAAATAAAATTGAACACAGTATCTAGTATGGAATGATACATACTGATCTTTTAATTAGAAGTGCATTTTTTTTAAGTATATATACTCCCACGATAGCTCTTTAGGATACAATAAATCTTCCACATACTGTCCCTACATGTGTTTTGTGGCTACAAGTTTAGACAAGATCTTTCAAAATCCAAAAGGAAAAAAAAAGTAAGATTAAAAAAAAAAAGCCCTCCCCAAACCCAAACTACAAGCCAAAAAAAAAAAAATTTCATTCAAATCGTAATAAAATACCAAAACTAAATTTTATCTTACCTTCCAAATTCCTACTAACAGTCCTGGACTCAGACTGAAGAGCTGAACAAGCTCATCAGCACCAACTGCTACACTACTTTCAGTCAGGTTAGCAAGATGGTATTCAGCAATCAAGGACAGTCGACGAGGTCTTTGAAAAGAACACACAGAATGTAGCAAAAAGGCTACATCTCCTTATTAAAGTAAAAGTTCAGCCTAATTTCATTTGTAATTCTAAAGTCTGACCAGCAGCACATGATGAAAATGGTTTTGAAAGCATTTGGCATGCAAAGTCATAAACTATACATTTCAACAACAGTGTACTAGCAGGATCTCAACCCCTAACACGAAAAGAAACAAAAACCACTCTAACATCTTCTAGAACACTCTTAAAAAAAGAACTTATGTGCTTGCCCAATTTTTCAAAATACAGATTTACTTTATAACTTGGATTTGATACTTTATTGATACTAGATGGAATCACTCAACATTTATCACTGTGAAGCAAAATTCACAGAAAAGGATCAAACTACATATAATAAATTAGAACTCGGTGTTACAGCAAACTCCTTTTATACATTTTTTTTTCTATATTTTACCTATTATTGAAGACATTCAGCTCCAAAACAATCTTAGATATAAGTTCATGGACACAGTTATTAACTAATGACGCATTAAGAAAAAGAGCAGGAAGTAGAGTTTGCATTACCTATTCAGAATGAAGAAAAAAGTCTTTCTAAAATCCTTTTCAGAATCAGGCTCTTACTATATTCAAAACAGTTCCTACATTTCCACATAATAGCACTGTAGTATCACCTACAACTACACACTGAACACTGCCTGGGATGGGACATCCAAAACCTCTCCGGACAACCTGTTCAAGTGTCACACCACCCTCACAGTAAAAAATTTCTTTTTAATCAACATCAACCCTTTCCACTTAAAGTCACTCAGGCCTGTCCCTGCCCTACTGCCTTATAGTCTTAGTAATGACATGCTGAAATTGGTGAAACCACTGCCTTCATCTATAGTCACAATTTCAAAAACTTGTAACTCTGTGAAATAAATACATCAACTGCCTGCAACCTTTTTTATTTTCCACATATGAATAATCATCTTGGTAAAACAACTACATTTCCCACATACTTTGATGGCAAGACTTGTTCAGCTAACTTTATACAAAAGGCTTCTCTTGATTTATTTCTTTTTTAAGTAAATGCTTTCCTTCTGGATGAGGAACCAGGTGTTTTGTAGGTGAACAATTCTCTCTTTTTCAGAGCTCTATTGCTAGGAACTTTGTGTAAGAAGCATGTAGCTGACATTGCACCTACTATACACATAGGCCCACATATGTGCAAAACTCCTTGACAGCAACCAAATACCTCAAATAGACACTTTTCATTTAAATATATTTTTAGAATATAATAACAAAAACCATTGTACACATATAAATTAAAAAACAAGGGACATGCTGTGGACTGTGTGACTTTATATGCACGTACTGAAGATGGAACACATAGCTAAACACCAAGTTCCCTAAATTCACATACACACCTACAGGACAGAAAATAAATTTAAACAACATACAGTACCTGATCGTACCCACATAAATACTGATTAACTTTTCCAAACTAAATTTTTCACAAATTCTCCTAGATTTACACTTTTCTTTCATGCTCTAGGGCTTAGATTCAGCTTTCCAAGTCAGGACCTACCAGTCTGCAAATCACATGCCAATTCACTTATGAATTAATATCATAACTTGCTGGATTATACTACTTTTTGTTAAAAAGCTCTAACAAAGAAAAGAGCATAGAAAGAAATACTGCAGGGAGACTTCCTAATGAAGAGTTAACTTACCGAGTCAAACAAATGTCAGACAGGTCCTACAGACAACATTATCAACCAGTTACACCCAAAAAATCCTCAAAAATCCTGTGTTACAACTCACCCATTCTTGCTGGGAGGTCTGCTTTGGTCAGGAAGCAATGGTGTAACTCCAAACAGTTTTAGGGTCGACAGGTCATCTAAGCATGGCCAGTCTTTACCATACCAAAGTACGGTAACAGATGTGTCCTTAAATGATAGTTTTGGCTTCTCTACTATGCGTTCTTTTCCATTTTTGTCCTTTAGAACAATTACCCAACTCAAGCCAGAGGTTCTGTTATTTAGGAATTGAAAGGAGAGAAGAGTGTTTAAAAATGAATTCCCATAGTGATAAAACTTAAACTATGCTTTCAACAGAATTTTAAACTTCTACTAACAGCTACTTATGTTCCTCAGTTTCAGTCACGTATAGATTATCATTGCATCTTCCCATTATGATGTACATTTTTAGCTCTAATTCTATATTCCCCCAAGCCATTACTATTTTGTACATTGTTCTCAAGTAAATCTTTGTGACAAGGCATTGCTTACTTCATAGCTTCTTTGTTTTTACATGGAAGACGTGTATAAGGATCTAGAAATTTAACGAGCCGCATAACTCTAGTTCTGAAGGCACATGTTTGTTTGAAGATGTATTCTTTCTTCCAGTACCCAGGCTTTATACCATGTAGAGCAGCTCGGCCCAAAGAAACAGTTTCTGTTTGTTTAGACTTCATTTTCCATTTTGGGTGCAAAGTACTGGAATAGAGTTTCAGCCAAATTCCACTGAAAATAAAAAGAGAATAAAGAGGAATAAATTTCAAGAATAGTAACTTCATTTTTATATGCACATCTCAGCTACCACTGAGCATAGTGTTAGCAAAAAAACCTGTCTTGTCTGTCTTCCCAAAAATATGGGATCCAGGATGAAGCTCTGTGACAGCATAATCATAGTCAGCAAAGTAAGTGAAAACTGATAAAGGTTAAGCAGGTCATTTTGAAAATTCTACCCCAAAACAGTGATGCATCCTCTTCATAGAAAATCAGCTGCTGGAAAAAGTGGTTTAATACCTCCTATTCAACAAAGATAATCTGTACATTTCAGGTTTTTCAGATCCAGCTGAAAGTGGGGTGGAGGAGGACAATTAGAATCACCTTTGTTTGGTGGTACCAATGTAGTTTCAATCCCTTCTGCACTCTTTGGAAAAGCCCAGAGAAGACACGACTTTCTGTAGTCTAAGAAATATGTGACTGTAATGATGGGGTCATCTCTTTCATGCCAGGAAAACGGTGAGGTCACATTTCAGCCCCCCACACCCCAGTATCTCTAGGACAATTCACAGAACATGGAGTACAGGATCCTACAAGAATTCAAACAATCATCTGTGAATACAGGTTGCCAATAAGTTCTCTAATTTTGAAATGCTAGACACAGTGTACATAACTGCGTTAAAGAAAATTAATAGCGAGGGCAACAAATCCTTAAGAGACTTCTTCTGCCATTTATCAGCAGGATTCCCTTCACCAGTTCTCACTTACCCTCAGGCAAACTTACACTAGCATGTATTGTATGGCATCTTCCCCCTGCCCTAAAGTATTCAAGGACTAGATCCATCCCACACTGCCTCCTACCCATCAAAACCATTCACAATCCATTAGCTGCTGAGAATAAGTCCTCACATGCTGAAAGCCAGGCTCTGGTTATTGATGCAAACATACCCAGAAATTTTGCAAAAACCTTCCACCCTGCTGCTCTGCAGATATATACAGAATTTCCCACTGCCATTTTTTAAGACAAAAGTGTCTAAAACACACAGACCAATAAGCTACCGTGACTGGTAAAGGTGGGCTCACAGTCCACATGAGTTTTCAATCTTCCTTTCACCAAAAGCAGGGTGGGAAGGGTAACATAAAGAACAATCCCATTACTGAAACAAAGATTTAAGATACTTCCATTTTAAGACCATAAAAGGCAGCCAAGTTACCAAATAGTATAAAACATTTCTGATGGAGGGGGGAAATTCTTTTTTAACTCCAAAGCAGTTTAGAGTTGTCCACTGATGAAAAAAGGAGAGATGTCCTTAACATAACATCACCAGGGGAATTTGAGCTGTGTATCATCCAATTGGTCTTCATCAGCCTAAAAAGTCCAGTAAAATAACCTCCTATAAAACTCTCCTGTTAACTAGAAATTCCTTTCCAAAAAAGACATCCTTTGATGGAGAGAGATACTGTGTACCTTACTCTATCACGCTGAAAAGACAGGGCTTAGTAGTAGGTATTTCCTGCATTTTGAAGTTGCAGACTCAGGCAGTTGACTGAAGACTAATAAATAAATACCTACCATCCTTACTCTCAGTAACATATTGCATCTTCCTTTCCCTAAACAGCGTCATGCAAGCAAAGAAATTAGTTCAAGAAACTCAAAAATTCAGCTAGGGCAGGGAGACAGAGAAGAAGACGACGGACTTGGAATCACAGGTGTTTAGGAAACTAATACTTCCCCTTCATCCTCAACTTCTGAAGAATTCAGGGCAGATAGATCAAAAAGGCATCCAACAGGGAAGCACAAGTTTGCCTCTTTAACTAATGCTCTTTAACAGCAGAATACATGCCCTTCTTGCCTCAATTTGTTAATACTCATCTCAAGGTTCTTACTGGACATTACTACAACAAGCCAAAGGAACCTTTTACTGCTAACTCAAATGCCAGAATCAGACACATTACCATCAGTCTAAAAGCCAAGGTCAGATTTGTCACAGAAACATGCAGGGAATTCAATTAAAACTTCTGTTCATTCACTGTAAGATTCAGGGTCTTGAGAAGGTCCATGAAAATCCATCAGGAAGAAATGACCTGGTCCCACTGAACCAGTCAGGCTCATAGATAAGGGAAAGTAACTCTTCCCCAAGTCCCATCTGTGCACATACACACTAATCTCCATCGAGATTAGAAAATGGAAACAGACATCATCGAGATGGAAGACAGATGAACCATCTTCCCCTGGATTCCCACTGTGATTTTATCCTGCCTTACCATCCTGAAGTGAAAAACACACACCAAGATTGGTAATTTGTGTCAACTATGCAATTTTTATCTACCCTTACCTGCTGACAGCCTCAAAACCTAAATGTGGATTACAGATCTTCTTTTTAAATTCATCAGTTCTACAGGTATCAATGCCAAGGTAAACGCATTAATTCACCATGCAAGCCTCAATAAATAAGGTAGAAATAGATTCATACCAGGTACAGCAACTTCCTATAGAGGAAGACATTTTCTCATTCAAACAACACTAATGCAGTAGAATCCTAGAAAGAAAAGGATGCCCAGATCCTAGTTATCACATACCAACCCAAGTCTCTCCTCTTTACCCTTCCACAAAATTATCATGATATTGGTAAGAGGAATTTATGAACTCTGTATAAGCAATCCTTATAAAAAAATGTGTCGGTATTTATCTTTGTCTCTTTTGTTCTCATTTAGAAATCACCAAAACTTCACAAACAGAACAAAAGATAAAAAACACTGGTGGATCACTTGATTGAATAAACCCCTCTGCAAGAATCTGATGAAAGAATTAAGGAAGTAGGACTTCAAAATTTTGAAAGTTATAACAATTCCACCAAGCTACTGGCGACACACCATTAAGGATCATCTGACCCGGAAAGTTTGTGCAGGTCCATGTGAATGCAAACAAATACATGCAAATTTTAAAACAGAAAAAGTGCTAACAGCAACATTTCAAAGCACTAGATTTAGTTTTTGCCTCATAACTCCCAATAAACAACAGGCCCTGCACAGCTAGAATCCATGCAACACATACTGTGGGCTATGCAGGGCAATTTCAGCAGAGTAACTGCCCATAGGTGCATGCATCAGCACTCTGGCAGCAGAGAAACTAACTTAGAAAGACTCATAGTTCAGGTAAACACAACTGTGGCACAACTGAGACCTTCCCTCTTCCTTACTTGTCATTGGCCAGCTCATAGAAGCGCTTATTCACACAACCAAGAGACAACAGGGACACAGCATCCAAATACGAAAATATCTTCAGCAGCATTTCTGATGGCATTCTAGAAAAGAAGAGAAAGAGGAATACTGTTAGACTTGCCTGTAAACTCCAGAAACTACAGTGGCACAGAATTTTAATTTCAAACAAGACAAAAACAGAAGAGGTGGAAACCAGCAGGTTGTAAACAGATGAATCAAAAATCACCTGAAGAGGAATCAAAAATCACCTGAAGAGGAATCAAAAATCACCTGAAGGGTTAAACTGTGGAGTTTGGGTTCTAATTTCACTCTCTGGTATGTGGCAATTGCCTAAAATAATTCATCACAACTTACCCAAGTGGCACAGCACAACTACATGAAAAGTTACGGGTTTGTATTTTCATTAAACTTTGCTACCTTTAACTACGTTTGACATGAAACTACCTCATTTAGCTTCAGTTTCTTACTGCTTATACCATGATTTTAACATTTATTCATAGTCACTTGCATTTGCAAAACTGCAGATATATTCACTCTCCCTTTTGACTGCAGGTTCAGGTCTCAGAATGCACCAGGACAGAAATGTCCCAGTCTAACAGCAAGATCATGCTCTACCTCATCACAATCTTCACGCTGTACATGCTCAGAGGTCTTGTGCAATTTTCGATTATGTCAACAGAAAGATGTGAACTTCAAAGTAAGAGCCAAGTGATACCTTGAAAACACCCATGTCTCTGCAGCTGAAAAGGCTGCCCGAAATGCAAGTGCTAGTCTAAGCATGATAAGCAGAACATACCCTGGAGATGAGCCAACATGATTTCTGCATTAACAGACAGGAACCTCATATTATTAGAGCAGTAGCTCATAACTGCAGAGTTTAAAATACATGCATTTTATACTCTAATTTTCTTGAGCATTGAGTATGCTCACATCAAAATCACTGCTGAAAATAAAAGGTGCTGTGAGAGTCAACACCCCAGCAGTGCCTCTCATCCCTTTACTACTGGGTTATTCGCAACACCTGTTGATTTATAACACTATTTCAGAAGCAGAGAGCTTTAAAGTGTAGCAAGATAATCCAATACTTCAATGTTTATATTAAACTCAGAATCTTAGTTGCATTGACTTAGAGGCAACATGCCAAACCTTGCATTGTTATTATGTGAAATAACTCATAAACTGTAAGTCCAAAGCAGTTAGTGCACTCATTCAGGAGACAATTTAGAAGTGATACCTTAAAAAGTTGCAAATTAGATAGAATAATATACTTGATACAGAATCTTCAAACGCAGTTTTTACAGCTGTATTCTTTCTCCTTTGAAGGAAGCTGATTTTTTTTTCTTTTCTCTCTCACCATTACAGCAGTCTGACAGCAGAGAGGTACTGAACTGGCCATCCAACGCAAAACAGTGAAATCACTACAGAGGAAGCTATCAAATGTATAAAACAAGGAAAACTATTTGCTTTTTCAGGTAACATATTCTTAAATTTTTTTTTTGTAAAAATGGAACTAATTTTCAAAAGGAAAACAACTCAAAAATATATTGAAAGTGCCCTTTCACTGTCAAACAGGAAAAGAAACATTTACCTCGCAGTAAATATGCAGCAGCCACTACTTCCGCTCCCCTCATCCCAATCCACCATTATCAGCCTCTCCACACACTAAGATACACTTGATGACAACCAATAACCAAGAGAAACATATGAAGTTTAATTCTGATCTGGCTTTCATTGAAGTAATAAAATAACAATTTTTATTCTCAAGGCACAACTCTGCCCATGACTTCCGAAGGAGCTGCTGAAGGCTTCACACAGCTTGGAAAACCTACATAGTCCTTATGAACTTAGAAAAGAACACAAAGGAGAACCATGCCAGAAAACATTAGAAGGTGAACACTGGATCCCAAAGCAGGCCAGGAAAGCAAATCTTTTCAACTCAGAATATTTGACATAGAAATCTCCAAGATATAAATATAACTGCTGCAAGCAGTCAGAAGACAGCTTACAGGGGAACTTCCACTCTTACTCCTAACATAAAGACATACCCACCTCTCAAAGCATACATTTGTTTTTGCTTTTATGGGAGCCGTCAAATTCAGACGTTGAATTCCAGCATTTACAGTTCCAGAACAGTTCCCAGGCCTGGCAGCAAAGGTCCTTAACCTACTTGCAAGAAGGAAAAGCTGTTAAGAGTCACACATTCACAAAATGAAGAAATACTCATATTGGGCACACCTAGACACAACATTTCAACCAAGGCAGGATGCAGGGAATACACCACATCGCAATCATTATGATTTGAACAATCACACCCAAATTAAAATACCTGGCATCAGGAAGATTCAGATTTAAACTCACTGCTGTCAACCTTGTGACTGATCTCTCACAGCAGGCAAAGACAATAATAGTGCTGCTCCCCCAAATCAGTTTGAATCCAGTGGAGGACCCATTAGCCTTAGACAGCTGCACCACAATGGCCGTTACAACCAAGCTCCACTGAGGCCCCTGCAGCAAGTGAAACTCACTGATTACTCTTCTATTTCACAACATTAGTCCAGAGACATTTTTGAGCCACTCAACTTCACTAAGCTATTAAAAGGCATAAATATAGATAAAAACAATACCTTGAAACTTCCTCAGGAACTGTTGAGGTTCAAAAAGAATTTGTATACTTTCAAGCATAAACAGCAATAAAGGAGAAAGTTTTGACAGCTGGTGTGCTGGATTTGTCACGCAGCACCCCCTTCTGTGCAGAACTGTAAATATATCAAATACCTCAGCTACGTGTCTGGATTGGTCTCTTGTGGGAATACAGCCTGGAAGCAGGACTCAAAGTACTGCTGAACTCATTACAGAAGTAGTCCTGCTGTAGAGGGCTACAAGCCCGGCCAAGTTGAGGCAAGACCCAGAAGGAGGAAGAGATCAAGGTTTGTATGTTTGTGTGCAAGTCTGTACCAGCCCACAGTGAAGCAATGTTACTGAGACACACAGATATGCTTGCCATGCTTCAAAGGTATATAAACCTGCAGTGTGTTCAATAAAATTGCCTTCACGATGCAAACCACGTGGCCCCCGTCTCTTCCATTGCCCGACAGTCTCTTGCACGGCACGGTGAAAGAACCTACTCTGGCAACATTTCCACATCACGATTTGGATAGGAAAGAAAGACACTTTGCATATTTCTAACATAAATTCTTACAATCCAACCGCTCACACATTTTTCCAAGTTTTCTGACAGGAGGACTTTGTAAGCTGTAATTGCAAACAAATCCTATCATTAATCCACAGAGAAATATGGAGACAGAGTTTCAATCTTAAACCAGATCCTTACACTTCATATCCATTGATGCCACTGAGCAGGCAAAGCTCCCCATTCACTGCATTGTTTTAAAATTGTTTTAAAATTTAAAATTGATGTTTTAAATTGCCAGCAGATTTTCAACACCTGGTCAAACCAGCTCTGGGTTTCTAGGCAACCAATCCATACGGGGGGGG
>WBMY01018589.1:32169-52840 GCA_013397315.1 Donacobius atricapilla
CCATGGCCGCTCCGGCGCGGGCCAGCGGCGGCCTCGCAGCGCCGGCGGGGAGGGCAGAGAAGGAACCAGAGCTCCCAACTGCGGGCACGCCCCGGGGTTGCACGGGGACGGCGCCAGGCCGAGGGAGGCGGTGCCCGGGAGCGCCGGCTCGGGGGAGCGGGGCGGGAGCGCGCCCCTGCGGGGGCTCGGGAGGCGGTGACGGCCCGGGGAACGGCAGCGGTGCTGCTGTGAGCGCCTCGGAGTGAGCCCGCAACTCTCGGGCACTGCGGCCTCGGGGCTCTGAATCACAGAGTTAGTTAGGCTGGGAAATACCTCTGAGATTACTTTACAACCCATGACCAAACACCACCATGTCTATTAGACCACAGCACTAAGTGCAAATTCCAGTCTTTCCTTAAACACCTCCAGAGATGGTGGCTCCACCACCTCCCTCAGCAGCCCATTCCAATGTCTGATCACTTTTTCTGTGGGGAAATTCTTCCTAATATCCAACCTAAACCTCCTCTGGTACAACTTGAGGCCATTTCCTCTTGTCGGAGAAGAGGCCGACTCCCACCTGGCCACAGCCTCCTTTCAGGCATTTGTACAGAGTGATAAAGTCCCCCCGAGCCTCCTTTTCTCCAGGATAAACATCCCTAGCTCCCTCAGCCACTCCTCATCAGACTTGTGCTCCAGACCCTTCACCAGCTCCACTGCCCTTCTCTGGACACACTCCAGCAGCTCAATGCTCGTCTTAAATCGAGGGCATCAAAACTGAGCACAGTACTCACGGTGTGGCCTCAACAGTGGGACAATCACCACCCTAGTCCTACTCCCAACATTGGTTTTGACACAGGCCAGGACGCCTCCTTGGCCNCGGCCTCTCGGGGCGGGAGGCTGCCCGGGCCCTTCCACCAGGGATCCCCGGGAGAGCGGTGGCGAGCGGCACAAACTCTCCGTTCGGCTCGCCTGGCCCGGCCGTGCCCCAGTGAGCCCATTCCAAAGCCCGGGATGCTGCCCCGGACACTGCCCGCCTCCCTCGGGCGGGGCTGCCTGGGCCGCTGGCTGCTCGCTACTCGCGGGTGGGCGCTCCTGGGGTCCGGGGCCGCGTCCTGCCCCTGCCCCTGCTCCTGCTCCTGCTCCTGCTCCTGCCTGAGGCGGCGGCACCAGCCCCCGCTGCTGCTCGGGGCCGCCCGGCAGAGCATCGCGACGCAGGCGGGAGGGCTGAAAGCTGCAAAACCTGGCGGTGATAGCAAAGATGTGTCCGTGCAAAGGGCGCTGAACGAGGAAACGCTGGTGTCGGCGGCTCAGAAAGGTAAGGCGGAGGATGCTGTGTGCTGCTCAGAAGGGCTGGAGACGTCTCCCTCTGCGGCTAAAGTTTTGTAGTTCCAANTCCCAACATTGGTTTTGACACAGGCCAGGACGCCTCCTTGGCCACCTGGGCACACGCTGGCTCATGTTCAGCCACTGTCAATCAGCATCCCCAGGTCCTTTTCCACCAGCAGCTTTCCAGCCGCTCTGCCCCCAGCGCTTGTTGTGGGCAGGACCTGACACTTGGCCTTGTAGAACCTTATGCCGTCGGTATCGGCCCATCGATTTAGCCTGTCCAGATCCCTCTAGCGGTCTCCATCCGTGGAAACGTCAACTTTAACACATACCCGCGTGCAAGACCAAGTAAAAACACGCACGAAAACACAGCTTTAACAGGCCCCGCGGGCAGCCCCCGCAAGGAGCCGCGGCTCCCCGCCCGCGGAGGGCGGGCTGTGGCGGCGGCGGCGGCGCTGGGCATGGCGGGCGCTGTAGTGACCTCGCTGGGAGCCGCTCCCGGCGGCGGGCGGGAGAGGGAGCCCGCTCAAACTANGGCGGCGGCACCAGCCCCCGCTGCTGCTCGGGGCCGCCCGGCAGAGCATCGCGACGCAGGCGGGAGGGCTGAAAGCTGCAAAACCTGGCGGTGATAGCAAAGATGTGTCCGTGCAAAGGGCGCTGAACGAGGAAACGCTGCTGTCGGCGGCTCAGAAAGGTAAGGCGGAGGATGCTGTGTGCTGCTCAGAAGGGCTGGAGACGTCTCCCTCTGCGGCTAAAGTTTTGTAGTTCCAAACATCAAGTATCTAGAAAAAAGTAAAATCTCAGCGTACCAAGCCCGTGTCTTTTCACATCGTATTGTTTGGAGCAGCTGTTACATTTCTGTGTATGCATTGCACAATCGGAACAAACTATGTGACTTTTTCTAAACAGCCTGTTGATTTAAGTAATTATCAGGGACAAGATGTAATAGCCTCTCCCTTTCCTTTTCAGAAGGAAAACCTGTCACGTGCGGCCTGTCTGTAGGGCTGTTGAAATACGTTCACCTCCAACAAAACTGTCAAAGCTCTACATGTGATGGTAGTTTCTTTATGGATTGCCTTCACTTTAGTT
The DNA here is from genome assembly GCA_013397315.1 of Donacobius atricapilla. NCBI lineage: Eukaryota > Metazoa > Chordata > Aves > Passeriformes > Mimidae > Donacobius > Donacobius atricapilla. The sequence goes on from WBMY01018589.1 coordinate 34,564, forward strand.
GGTCTCATTCACTTCAGTGAAAAGCGGTTACTACATAATTAGCCTCAGAAAATTTAAGGACTTTGAAATGACTTATGAAAAACACCTTCAACTGATTAGAAGACTGCAGGAGAAATAGTTATTAACATTCCTCCTTAACTTGTATTCCACTGAAATGCACACTTTATCACTAAAAGATAGGAGTCTTTTTCCAAGTACTCAAATATTTTGAAAGAAGGATCTCTTATGACTTATTTTGCACTATATACTGACACTTGTACTTTAGATCAAAATTGAAAGATAAAAACTAATCAGACAAACAGCAGTTAATTACGTTAATAAATGAAATATGTATTTTGGGCTAATATTCCCCTTTTTATTGTTCTATTGATTGCTAATTCATAAGAACAGTTATTTTCAGTGTGTGTGTGACTTTTAAGCTTTCACTTTTTTATTTTCACTTCTTTTCTTTGCGTAAGGATTGCAGTGATTGTGGGTTTAGGTGATAGTGTGAATACTGCAGTGCTAAATACCTCATTAGTTCCTAAAAAATATAGCTCTCGTGTACCCAAAAATTAGCAGTAATTGCTACTTTGGGTCTTGAAAACATCTGGCAAAGTATTAAGGCTTAGCAGAGAGACAGAAACATGCCCTGTACAATGTAAGAGATGTTCCATGGTCTCTTTTACAGCAGTGAGGCATTATGGAAACTGTTACTGGAATTTTTTCTTCTGCTAAAATGTATTTGAGCTACAGACTAACAGAAGAGCGTTTATGTAAGAAAGGCATACAAGTGTTATTATCCAAGGTTGTAACTTATGTGTTGTTTTCTGTTTTATTTCAGTGAAAGAAGCTGGAAGAGACTTCACCTATTTTATTGTGGTGCTTGTTGGAATTGGTGTTACAGGTTATTTTTTTAAGTTACATTCTTTATCAGAAGACACTATTCATTAATTCCATCTGATTTGATAAGTTTTCATTCCATCTGATGTTGTTTCTGTTACAGGTGGTTTGTTCTATGTGATCTTTAAAGAGCTATTCTCTTCTTCTAGTCCAAATAAGATCTATGGAGATGCCTTGGAGAAATGCAGATCCCACCCCGAGGTTGGTTTTTGAACTTCAGTCATAAGTTTATGTTTCTCAGTAGTTACTGTCTTTCTTCAAGTCAAAGCTTCGTGCAAGGAATGTCACAAGTGAGGTGAAGACCCATGTGGTGCTTTAGCAATTCTGCCAGTGCTTTTAGCTGGCGTGGGGTGTCAGCTCCAGAGCAGAGCCCCCATTAAGACAAGTCAGTGCAAGCACTGAGCTTGTGTGAACTAGAAGCCAAGTGAGTGTGCCACGGCACAAAAACTGATGGAAATCCAGTCTGCCCTTCAGAGCATGTGCTTGTGTCACCATACAGAAACTCTTAGGGACTTCGCTGAGTGCCTGCTAAATGTAGCACTTGAATTCTTCAGGTCAGAGAGGCAACTGGTCCCACTAAGTCCTGTAGATCTTACCTGCAGCCTTTTCTCAGCACACTTAATCTATTGTCACACTTCACAATGGTTCTGACATTCTGAGAAGCACTGCACTGATACCCAGGAATTTAAATTCTTCATTTGAAGCACAATTAGCATTCCTTTGGCTAAGGGGAAAACAGGCAGAGAACAGTCATGGGATCACACAGTCGTCATAGCTAGATGTAAACAAAAATCAGTGCGAAACTAGATTTTAAAAAACACAACTTCAGACAAAAGCCTTTGAAAAAAGTTCTGGCAGATGCCTTCGAAGATAATGTAGAAATGAAGTGACAAGTTGTTGCTCAAATAAAAATAAAAAGACTGCTTTGGAAAAAGTTTGTAGAATTAAAACTTCTTTCCAGTACTTGGACGGTAAAACTTAACCTCCTCTTCTGACCAAATTTAAAGTAACTTTAGGACTAAGTTGATCTACTCTGATTTTATAGATCTGAAAAAAATTACTGAATTTATTATTCAGCAACATCTTTTAGATAATATGAAGGGGAATGTATTTGCATTTTAAACTTTGAAACATATTTTCTTGGAGGAGATGTGAGCAAATATTTTGTGCTTTTATTTTCTTTTTACACAAAATGTCAGTTTCCACGTCTTCATCTCAGAGAACAGTACAAATAGAATATACCAATAGGGTTTATTTTAGGCATGTGATACGGGACTGTAAAAAAAAAAGGACTGAAATACAGAGGAGTTTTCCTTAAACTGTTTTCTTTCATAAACACTTCTATTCTTGACATGTTAGATTCTCCAGGAGCATTTTGTTAAAAGAATATGTGTTCATAGAGGAGGTGTGAGCTGAGACTGGAATATCTGTTTGTATGTTATCCCTTCTGACAGCTCAAACCTCTTTTCTCTTGTAGATAATTGGTGTTTTTGGTGACTCTATCAAAGGTTATGGGGAGGCAACAAGAAGAGGAAGACGACAGCATGTCAGGTACCCCTTGGTGTTGGCCCCATAAAGACATCGGTTCTTGCACAGCAAAGATATTTTTGGATAACGAGTTAGTTCTAAAGTGATGAACTGTATGTGATGTATCCTGTCACTTCTGATTGAACATAGAAGTTTTTTGTAGGACCTCTTGTGTGCCATATACCACTAAGTACAGCATACATACAATATAAAATGCCAATTCTGAGTGACTCAAAACAAGCAATGGTTATCATGGTAGACATAGAGCTCTCTGAAAAATAGGATGAGTGTGAAAAGAGTAGTGCAGAGCCTAGGCTTGCATGTGTGGGGCAGTAACCTGACAGAAGTTTACAGTCTGAATCTATACTGAGCTGATATGCAGAATGCTTTTTGGTGCTTGAGGCAACATCTCTACTGTGCATTTAACTCAATCGCCTAAACCTTTCGTGAGTGTGTCTCTTTATTTCCTTTTAAAAGAAACAGCAGAGCTATTTCTTACAAAATGTAAGTCCTTCCTGCTTTGCCTTTATTGGGTTATTTGGCAGGACTATACTAAATGAGGTTTCATATAGGATGAGAGACATAAGCACAGGTTAAACCATGAAATTGAGATTTTTTTTTATTTTGTCTGAGGAAAGTGCCTTTTACTAGTTGAAGCTCTATCTCTTCACCAGACTGAAAATGTTTAAATGAAACTGCTAAATGAAATCAATGTGCACAAACGTTTTGAGCATTTGTCTGTAAATAAGCAAATGTACTATGAATCAGCTTTCCTGGTATTTAATTTCTATTATTTTTGAATGCCTAGTATCTTCAATAAATTTTTGAGCTGAGAACTGTGTAAGATTGTAGAGTTTACATCGGCAGTATAAGAATGATCTTAAATGTCTCAAAAATCTACAGGGTTTTCTTGTGTATGAACACCTTGAATGTAAATTTACTGCAGTAAGGCTCTTCATTCGTATTTTTTTTCTCTACCGTCATGTTACTTAAACTGTATTGGAAATTTATTTCACAGTGTGTACCTGGGCATGGCTGATGGAAATAAGAGACTAGTGCTAAGCAGCAGTTAATAATTTCAGTTGGAAACATAAACTGGCACCAGAACTCTCATGGGATCATTAGTTTCCCGAAGTGGTCACTTTGAAAGTGATGTGCTATTTATTTAATACTTGAGCATAACCCAGCTGCAGTCTAAATACCAGCATTTAGGTTGGAAATCTTGTATCAGTGCCAAAGTTACACAATTTGAGCAGAACAAAATTATTGCCAAAGTAAGGAAAGCACATAGTAAACTGTTTGTTTTTATGTGGTTTAAACAACCTGATAATTAATTTGAAAAAATATGCTGTGTGTGTTTTGGCTTGATAACTTAGTTTAAGTGCCTAAAAATATTCTGGAAGTCTTGGTGATGTGGGGTCCCTTTCTAGATGTCAGGCTCCAAATCTGGGGTTTTTAGAATAAATACAAGGAATTTCCATCGTCTTCAGCACTGGATTGCTTTTCAGTTTTGAGGGGAGGACTGGGGTGAGGACATTTAAGCATTTAATTTCTTAATCCTCAGCAGCTAATTAGCTCTTCTAACTCCACTAGTTCTTAGGCACTCACAGTAAAGCTTGAGAGGAGCAGTAGAGAAGGAACCCAAAGGTAGCGTAAGGACACCACCGGAATACACTTTCTTACAAAATAAGTAAGCAACTCCTCTAAGTAAGTTTAAATTTGAAGTCTTAACTAGCATATAATCTGTATTCTTGCTGGGTGGTTGGGTTTTTGTTTTGTGTTGCTGTTTTTAGTCACATTGAATACGTAAAGGACGGACTGAAACATATGCGTTTGAAGTTCTATATTGAGGGCACTGAATCAGGGAAACAGGGAACAGTCCACGTGGAAGTCAAAGAGGTATGTACAATTTATTGATAAACCTGACAAGCTTAGTCTTGAATTTAAACCATCAAAGAGAAAAAAACACTGAACTTTTTTCTTTCCAGAATCTTGAAACAGGAAGATTTGAGGTTCGCTACATTGTTGTGGATGTTGAGACCTATCCAAGAAGAACCATTGTTATAGAGGACAACAGATAGCCAACAATCAAAGCTGCTGCCTTATCTCACATTGGATAATGTTGTTGTAGCCAGTCTACATGTGAATTGTGTGGTGTTGCCAATTGTCTCGCAGCTATAGGGCTGTGTTATGGGAAGTAGCCTCTCAGGGCGTCTACTAAGGACTTTTGATAATAACAGATACAGGATTTAAAGTGAAACCAATGAAATATAGCAGAACTATCGTGGCAGATATTCTCGACATAGGAAAATAATGCCTCTTAATGAACAGTTTAATGCTGGATAATAATTCTGCACACCCAAAACCTGAGTTTTCCAAGGTTTTAGGTTTGGATGGGGAGTTTTTTGTCTTCCTTCACTTGGATTTCCCACTACCACTGCAATAAAAAAAGAGGTAGTTTAACTGTAGACAGAACTCTACTGTTTTCATTTGGGATACCTTTGTAGGTAAGAAGGCAAAATAAGAATGTTAGTGATGCAAAAGAGATCTAGGCATGTAAAGGTAAGAATGGTGGAGGCACACACCCATGACAAACAACTGAAGGTAATTTATTTAGAAAACACCAGTATTGAAATCTTTACCAGCAAACAGAACATCACTACCATCTGCTCTTTCCAATGTTTGCCGTGCTACTCTTCTTGGTTGTAGCAAGGTGGGGGTTGGTCTTTTCTCCCAGGCAACTCCAGTGATAGGACAAGAGGACATGGCCTCAAGCTTTGTCAGGGGGGATTTAGGTTGGACATTACCTTCAAAATGTTTTGAAAACCACAATATTCCATTTAAACTTCTCTTTCCCACCATGTCTGCATCTACATGTGATAATCACACGTGGTGTTTATCAGGGCATGACTTTTGTCTGTAAAGTGTTCCACATTATTTTCTTCTACTGCCTGCATCACCTTGCTAGCTAAGCAGATTTACCAGGATGCTTCTGTATATTTCATGAATGTGGGACACAGCTGCAAAGGACATCACTTCTCCTGTATTGTGAAAAAGCTGAGAATATGCTTGATAAAATGAGACAAAAGCGTAGCAGAAGAAATCCACCTTTATCTGACCGTAGATGTATTAGTGTTCTTAATTTGAACAAATGACAAATACAAGGCTCAAATGCTTTCCAGTCTCACTGGAGGAAGGCTTTTTGGAATCCTTTTTCTAGGAACATCTATCTCATCAGTGAAGAAATAAAAAAGAACTTCATAGCTTGGTTTATCAACTTGGTACGAGCTCGATACCTATCACCAGCATAATTATTTAAGCCCCTTGAAACTTCAGGAGTATTAAAGCTTTATAGAAATGTAGGTTGTCTGCAGAAAAAAAGAAACATTTTTTGCTAACAGAAGTCTTATGGGAACTGTACTTCTTTCCATATTCCTCCTGAGGCTGAAGTTCTCTTCATGGAGCTGACTGGCACCCATACTTAGAAAATTTTTTTAAATTCTGTTTCATGCAAACACATATATGGAGACACCTTAATCAAAATTAGATGAAGATTAGAACAAGACATCTGGAATAGAGAACATTGATCTCTTGTGCCAGTATCACCTTTCCTGGTGGTAGTTTACACTGGAGTGGAACAGCTGCATTCACTGAGTTTAAACAATTTTTTTGAACACCCTTTTTGTAATTCTGAAGAGTGTTAGCCTCAATTTTCCTTATGAAGCTGCCCCCACTGGATCATTGCACTACCAGTAAATCATGCAGAGATCCTTCTACATGGCAGGGAGCTCACTGTTCCATCTTCTCACTGGAGGGTGTTAGGCTGGGTAGACAGCAAAATAACTGAAAGGTTCACCTTCAGTTGTCAGTAAACACAAGCAGTAGCCATTTCATTATTTCCTTTTTAAAGCTCTTGCTTCTTTTTCTCTTGGGAAAACACAAAATTACAACATGTGCCAGTTACTTCATGAAGTAAAAATGTCGTGTTATTGTTACTCAAGTATTGGGAAAAAAATCACTGCTAGCAAGTCAGAGCCAAAGAAATGACATTTTCATAGAAATTAAACACATTTTCCAGAGTTCAGTTTTGATTGTTACAGAATTAATAAAAATACAAATTCTCGGATCCCCTCTCTCCTGTAGGAAATGAAAGTATGTCACTCACCAGTGAAAGGTTATTTTTCCAGAAAGACTGTGTGGCAAACTATTCAAAATGTGTTTTAGGTAGGTGTACAACTTGGTCTTAACCTTCCCATCTCTGCATTCATTTCTGTGGATGCCAAAATCTGTGTATGCGCCATAGGCAGCCAATATCCTTAGGGGTAGTTTATGGGAATAGTGTTACTGTGTCATCTCTATGACCTGTGTTTGATTCTAGATCCTGTGTATACTTGCTGTATAGTGACAAAAAGAAATATCCTTCCAGGAAATGAACTCAGTGGAAACTTTAAAATATTAAAAAAAAAAAATTACTCTTTCAGTAAGCTTTAATAAACTAAAGCTCTTGAGAAGAAAATGTAGTTGTAGACTGGGAAGAAAAGGTGTTATTGTGCCTGACTGAGTTTAAAAATAACCTTGATACCTAAATATTTCCTGCACGGAATTCAAGTTTGAACAACTGATTTAGGCAGTATAGTCATGATATTAGAAATGATTGTGAATAAATGCATATTTGATACAAGAAACTTCAACAAACTCGCTTAACAAGCAGAGAAGATAGGAATGTGAGTAAGACAAATACTGTATCATGTGCCCACTGCAGAGATAAAAAGCCAAAGAAAATGTGCTGGGAGTTTCCACAATTTCAATTCACTTTGCTCTCAGTCTCATTCACTATCACAACAGATGCTGTCCACCCTAATACTAATGGGATTATTCCAATATGTATATTGTCAGCAACCCAACATGTTGCAGATTATGCCCGAAAAGCATTGAGGACACATTCTGAGCCCAAGGCCACTTTTATGATTCACTGCAGCTTTTAAACTGAGTCCATAAGGCAAGCACAGAGACTGGGGAGAAAAATTAAAGGAAAATTTTGAAGGGGCAAGCTTAAAGCTGAGAGTAAGGGCTCATAACTGGTCTCTGTATTTGGGGTTGTGAAGTCTGCTTGAAGATCTGGAATACAGTTGGCACTGGAAAAACAAAAATTTGAAAGCAAAAACAAGAATTTGAAAGCAAAAATATCCTCCCCCTCTTTTTTTCAACAGGGGAAAAAAGGCTTAGTCCCTAGAGAGACGTTCACTTGCTCCAAATAGGGAATAATAGAACTCCAGTAGAAATTTTCCTTAGGCATGTGGGAATGTATGTCATTATGGTATACAGTGATTCCAAACAGTACTATAAATAATTGAACAGCAGAAGTATTTGATAGTTTTTCTCATTAAATTCTCAGGGTTTTTTATTCTGTATGTGTTATGTAAAATAATCTATAGGAATTACAGAAAATGTGAATTAATGCCCTCTTGTATTCAAATTCAGTATATTTTTTAATGATATATAAAGTTTAAAAGTTGAAAATATAGCAAAAATGGTTTTTAATTTAAATGAAACAAAGGAAACAAAAACAAAAATCTTTTTGGAATTCTTCTGGTTGTCCTGGGAGGAATATGCTGTATTTGATTCCCTTCATCTCCTATAGGTTATTGTGGAACATTTGTAGCTCAGCAAATAAAAAATATTTAGCACAAATACCCATTTCAGTAAAACAGAGCAGTGTGGAAAGCCTCTGTTTGCCTCTCAGGGTTCAGTATCAAACTACTGCATTAAATTCTAATATCCGTGTAAAAAAAAATCTATCATTTCTGGAAAAAGCATAGTATGGGAGGGATGCCCTCCCCTGCTCCAGCCAACAGCCATCCTGCAGCAGATCAACCTTGGCCAACACCCAGAACTGCTTCCTCCACAGCAGGATGGGGGTGGAAATGAGGACCAGCAGAAATGAGAAATCTTGGGGGTTGTGAGCAAGACAGGGAGATCACTTGCCAGTTAGTGTTGCAGGGGAACTAAACTTCAAATGAGCTCACTTTATTGCCTTTTGCTGGCCAGAGCAGCAGCGTGGGCAGTGTGCCGCAGTGGTGAGCACCTAGCAGGGCTGGCAGCAAGGGTGTCTCTACTTCCAGATCACGTACAGGCGTCTGCCTCCACATCTTAAAACCTCCCGGTACTGTGCTGGGAAACCTTTTCAGGATAATCGTGTTTATCCAACCTCTATTTAATTACAATTCCCCTTTATCAGAATCACAATGATCTTCTCTAGCATGAGTTGCTGTCTTGTATTACTCCCCACAATTAACTCTATTAACCTTTTTTCCAAGCACATTTTTACCTTTTATGGGCACTGAGTTGTTTTTCACTTTCAATCCTAATTCTTCTTTTTTCCATTAAAAACAACAATCTCAGCCATAACAACATTTTATTACAGTTATACACGTACTAAATCATGGCTATATTCCCTGAGATGTGATTTGCTTCATTAGTGCTACAACCTCCGTAGAGCTGGAAGTGAATTGCTATCTTGTATGCTGTCTAGGGCCATGCATTATCCCATGTTTTAATAAAATGGAGACAAATCCCAGTGTTGGAGTGCAGATTTGCAAAATGCCACCAGTTGCTTTTTGGTGTGATACCTGGTGAGGTACAGATGCCCTCCCCTCGTCTGTGTGGCTGCAAAGCCATCACATTCAGGGATCTGACACTGGTGTTAGGATAATAGTGGTGGAGAGAAATAACTGAGACATCTCAGCATTTAAAACAGCAGCTTTCTATCAACTGCCTTGAGCATAAAAGCCTCATAATAAGCCACAACTATTTTTCCCTGAAAACATCCATGAAAAATGTCCTGCTGTGCTAACTTTTTTGTATTTTTTCACACTTATTTTCCTTGAATTTCTCTTTTAACACCTTTTTTTTGTGGGGAGTCCTGCCAGCCTCTGCATATATTTCTCTTTTCCTTCAAAATACTGTGCTTAACTTCGGTGTCTGCATGTCTCTTCTTTACCTATATTTAATTTAGCAGAAAGCTAATTTCCCTCAATTTCTCATCGTAAGACACTTTCTAGACCCTTTGTCAGCTTTATTGCCCTTATACATTTATAGACCTATGCACAAAACCACTATAAATATATGTTATAGAATATATATTATGTAGATAAAATAATACATATCTACTGTCTGTATATATTTATGTTCTTGACTTCATCTTGAAAGTTTTTCAGGTAACATCAAAATAAACCAGCTTCTAGGGCCATTCCAAAACAGATACCTCCCATTACTGACTGAGTCATGTTGCAGAACTGGTCTCCAGGGATGTTCCTGAGAGCACTGTGATCCTCGTAAGCCGCATGGAACAAACAAGTCTTGAATTCTGGGTGGTGGGTCTGATTGACACCTTCATTTTTAACTGATATCCAGCACCCCCTCAAACCTTCGATGACTGACAGGTACAAAAGCTCCAGACATCTCAAGTACTTCAAGGTGAATTATGAAGAAATCAGATAAGCAAAAGGATGTGACTTGTGCCAAGATTACAGCCAGTCAATTTTAATCTCTTCTGTACTGAGTGAATCATGATGGCAGTTCCTTCTTGATAAGCCATCCTGCATTATAATGGTAAAGGCCAGTAAAGTAGTCCTGCTTTGCTGGTGGTTGTCAGCCTTTGGGATGGAATTAGAAATGGAAGTATGTGAACATGGCTTTTGTGCTTTTGTAAAAACATGCACTTTTCATGTGGGAAGTATTAATCCTAGAGCAACCACCAATGTCACAGTGAGCCCCATTTACCCACAGGCTATAGCCATCATGCTGTACTATTTACACAGTGGATGTGGCATAGGGACTTATTTTCCCAAAGGACAAGCTCCGTGCTTCCTAAACAAAGTGTTCTGCATAATGTCTCCAAAATAACTATCCACCACAACATAAATATCAATGCATACACAAAATCAAGGGAAAACTAATGCTTTAAAAAATGAAACATCAAGAAAACAATATGTATTCCATGGGCTGAAATCAATGTTTTTAGATTTAGCACACTTCTGTGAACATGACCAGGTAATGCTGTAACCAGTGAGCAATCTTGCTGTGTGAGAGCATTAAATACTCTGTTATGTGCCCATTTGGATGGGCATTGCTGTCCCTTGTCACAGAGTTCAGGAGCAACTAGCACATACATATCCCTGTTGAGGTCATTGTGATGACTTTTAAAAAGGGTTCTGCTGTGCCAGCTGGTGTCCTGCTTGTGGGTGTCTCCAGCTTTCAAATGGCAGACATCCGATGGCTTTCTAAAAATATATTCTTCTCACTCTTGGAGCCCCAGGGATGGCTCTTGTCTCTAATTCATCTCTTCTCAAGGAATGAGGCTGTGTGTGTGCTGGCTGGCCTCTTATTAAGAGACCAACTGCAGGCTGGTCTTTCAGGCCTCTGCATAGCGTACATGTCCTTCAGGCTATGCTTTCTGCAGCGACTCCATGCAGATCTCACTGGGATTTTAAAGACCAGAAATAAAATGAGTATTTTTGGAACAGCCTGTACATTACCACTGCTTCATACTGGGTTATGTGCAAATCACACTTTCACACTGAAATAATTTACATAGTAGAAATAAGGACATGTTAGTATAGATACAGATATTTTTTTCATCACACAAATGGGTAATGAGCACAGAGCTGGAACTCACAAAATACTGATTCAGTGATAAATTCGATCACCCTTCTCTTCTGTGGACCAGGAGTGAGTATTTTTGTCCTTCTCTCTGCTATAATAATCACCTGTTGCAAATGTTGTGAGAATCAGGTAAGGAGCTGAAGCTGCAGACAGCCTGGGCAGGTAAGCAGGAGCCCTCAGAACAAAACAATGAGTCTGAGGAACACAGAGGGATCCATTTTCAGAAACTCTTGATTTCTGAACACATTTCAAGTCAGTATTTGAAACCATTTTTTCCAGGAAGATCTCATCACTTTTGTCTGTTAATGTGATGAGTAATGAAATTGTTTGATTACATGTCACAACATTAAGGAAACAAACACTTTTGACCCTTCTCTCAGGCCATTCCTCAAAAAAACCCTTCTTTTATAGGAAGTTTCATAGGAAACTGAGAATATTAGTGCTGATGATGAAGGGTGGAAGTGTCCAGTAGCCCAAGCCTGGTATTCCTGGACATCCCACATGCCTGCACTGCAATTAATATCTGGTTTTACTGAAAATGTCTTCAGACTTGAAAAAGAATGTGACCAGAACCAGAAGCTCACTTTTAAACTCAGGTTAAAAAACAGCAAATCAAAGAATTTAATGCATAGCAGAACAAAACCCATCACTTGAGGACAGAATGAAATTCTTTATGCATATGAAGAATAAAATATATTTCTCTGAGCTGGATGCAGCTTTCTTATTATACAAACAGCAGCCGCAGCACTGTGTGCTCCGAGTGGGAGCACATACATTGCTCTACAATATAAACGGCCTAAAAGCCACAAAGTTGAAAGCAGATCTTGATTCTCACATGATGAAAGTAAGAGATGCTGCAGAAAGGATTGAGCTTTCCTAACACCGAACTGGGAACTTCATCAGGAGATAATAAATAATAGTATCCAAAGCCTATTCACCTTTTTTTTTTTTACTTCCTATCCCATTCCTTCTACAGTCTTTCTGGATTTTATAAAATAGCAAAAACCATCAGTGAGTCCTTTAGCTTCAGGGAGTGCAGCTCCCAGAGCTTTTTCCATAATTTGTAGTTTAGCACCACCTTCCTAGACACCAAAGAATGGCAGCTTTGTACTGCCAGAACATTTGGCTTGAAAGCCTTAGAACAAAAAGGAAAGTGCAAAGAAAGGTGGTTATTTCCCTATCTGTTTTAATTACTAGATCTTTTTAACAAGATAGTGTTCTCTGTCCTCAGCAATTTTTGCAGCTCATCAGTTTTCAGAAACCATCCCACAGACTAGTGCTCCCTGTAGCACTTCATTTATGGCTCTATAGCTGTGACTCTGTGCTGTCACAATTTCAGGGCCCATCGCTTTTGTTTCCAAGTCGTGAAAACTGAAGTTTCTAATGTAAAGTGTATTTTTTTATGCTGAATGCAGTGTATTTTAATGTTTAAAAATAAGCTTGTGAATGCTTGATATGAACATAGTACTTTCACTCAATATTCAGATTTTGCTATAGGACACGAAATCAGACCACACGACTCCAGAATTGTCAGAAGGCTAAAAAGATATTTATTCAAATCTGATCCCTTTATATACTAGAACACTCATTCAATCACATTGGCCAACACAGAGAGACATCAAATTGTCTCCACCTCTAAAGAAGGAATGAAACCAAGAGAGTTAGCAAAAACATCTTTTGTTTACAGAAAATTCCGTGGGAACGGAGTTTTAGAAATTAAAACATCTCAGGCTGAAAAATCAAGGCTACATTCATAGGCAATAAATTTCAACCTCTTTTCTGCACTTCATAATAAATAGCTGTTAAGGAGAGAGTTTTGATGTCTCATTGAAAAACAAACAGGATTGACAATGGTAGTCTGTAGCCTCATAGTACAAAATTTAAATATTTTCTTCCATAATCCAAGGAGTTGGTAAGAAAAATGGTAAAGGTGACAGGTGCATGGGTAACTGACCTGCATTGGTGTCAAAGACAAACCCACAGCTCAAAGAAAATTCATGCAAAGCATATAGATTTTTTTTTTTAATTCATTATTCAATTTTCCCTTTCTGTGCATTTCCCCAGCACGCCCTCACTTGCATGGGTTATGTCCAGGATCAGCACCCAAGAATAAGCTTAATCACAAAATTACCTTACAATCACCCTCTGCAAAACCTCCTTCTAGGCTGAGCTCCTTATCTTGTGACCCAGAAGCTGCAAATACCCACCATGACATCTCCTGTTTAGCAAAATTCTCACATGTTGATCCCTTAAAACAAGCTAGACGTCTGTGTGCTTGGTGATTGGCTTGGTGCTTCCCATCAGCGCTGTATGAGGAAGTTCCAGGAGGTGCTCCCTAAGACCTGGTCACAAAATTCTGGGTGACACATCACCATCCTCCCTATGTTTCTCAGGACAGTCTGGTGGCTAAGCTGCTCACTGCCATGTTGGATACTGAAGCTCCATCCCCTCTTAAGCCTTTGCTTCCCTCTCTATTTTATTCACCAACTAGAAAACACTTCTATTGTTGGGGAGACCTCTTTGGCATTTTGTTCTTAATTTCTTTGCCTATGCAATCACTCAAGTGTAATTTGGCTGTGGATATAAAACAACTCCTCTTTTTTGTGTCCTTGAGGGAAGAAAAAACCCATGATATTGCATATTAAGCAACATTTTCCCTGCTAGGTATCCACCCTTCTATCACACACTTGGTTTCCCAAAATCAGTACCTCAGTGGCAAATGATGGCAGTTTTAATTAAGGCTGTGAGCTGAGAAATGGACACTCATTTAACATCTGCTGACTTTGGGCAACAACACAGAGAGAAAAGTAAATGATAAGAAAGGAGCTGCAGGTGTCAGCCTTTAAAATCTTCCTTAAATTCCACATGTGAATCAGGTAAGGTTTCTGGAGGCAACCTCAAGAAAATGCATGTGAATGAGTCTTTTAAGGTGTATTAGTTTAATTACTTTACACTTTTATCTGGATATTCTCATTCAGAATTAAAAAAAAAAAATCCTAAAGTGGCTTAATTTAATTTATTTAGTTTCCAAGGAGAACTAAAGCAGATTGAATTAAGGAAACTTAAATTCTGGCTAGGAGTATCCATGTAATACTTTTTAATGTGGTTTAATTCTTGACTTTTCCATTCACATCTTTAATTTGTTGGGGCTGCATTTCCAGTGCAACCCTCAGAAGCCAAACACCAAATGCATTACTGAGAAGAATGTCATGATAGTGTGCAATGCTAAACAAATATATCTTAATTTTTGTCCTGTTTAATGGATTCTACAAATATTTCCACAGACATTACTTCTCAATAGAGGCCACTGCATGAATACATGCAACTGTGTGCTCATATGGCACATATTTTTGATGCTTCTGTTAAAATTTGAATTTTACTATAATTGCACCTGGAATTAGAAAACATGAAATATAAGAATATTCTTTCAACTGTGTATGATATTTACCTTTGCAGGAACTACTCTTTTTTATGAAAACTTGCCCAGTATAAACAGGTTAGCTCCTATTCAGCAAGGAAACTGCTCTTAGTTGTCTGTGATTCCCTGGCTGTGCAGACCTTCTTGGACACCAATCATTATCTCTAAAAACCCTCTGAGATTCTCCAGTATTGGATCCAGACCAGCCACAGTGTAGGACAGGTAGCTTGGTCAGAAAAGCCGTAGGGAGGACTCAAGCATCATGGCATTTTCCAGTCATAATATTGATATCCTCAGTTCATGAAGCTGATTTTGGTAGGCTCTGGCTTCTCTTTGTAAAGCATTAGCTCTGTAAGTGAGTCAGCAGATATCTCAGAGGTGTTAGCACTGGATAAAAAAGCCCTTTACAGCTGTAGTCCATCAAAAGTCCTAGTCCTGGCAAACACAGCCAGCCAAGTAGGCAGCTGCCCTGGGCTGGTAGTACTTCTTTTCCTCCCCATCTTCCTTCACACATAGATAGCATTGTGTGAAGTGCCGGAGGCCACACAACAGCAGCACCTGGGGACTCTGAGGTATTGTGAAAGAGGAGCCAAGAGAAGGATCTATGGGCTGCCCATGAGCAGGAGTTACGGACTTCCGTCACTTTGATTCAATTCTTTTCTTCAGTGTAGTCCATCTCTTCTCATAAATGACAGATGAGGAAGTCAAACTATTGTGAGCAGTGAGATATGTCTACCTCAAATGTACTGGCCTGGTGAAGGCATTTGTTTGCCAAGCAGTTTTCCATCTTTTAGGTAAGTGAACTTCCCAATTAGCTCCTGAGCATGGTATTTGTATGAAAATGATTCCATTAATGACACTCTCTTTTTCTCCAGCTGCTGCACTTCAAATTTGATGGCATTGTGTGTTGTTAGAAATTGGAACAGAACAAAAAGCATACAGAGAGAACAGAAGGCACACAGAATTAGCAATTATTGTTTGATGAATACAAAGTGATAGCGCCAGCTATAAAAGCTGAAAAAGTTGTGCTTACAGTTCTTTAACAACTTGGAATTAAATTTTACACAATGAGCATCTGTTATCAGTTGATTTTCCCCCACACTCCAAAAGCTTCAGTCAAGATAGTTTGCCCATTTCTGGGGCCAAGGCTGAGGAAAAAACATGCCACTGCTTTTCCTCTGCCTGATGTAAAGTATCAAGACCTTCTACTAGCTTCAGCAACCTCAGATTTGAAGTAGGGATTTGGATT
The DNA here is from genome assembly GCA_013397315.1 of Donacobius atricapilla. Classification (NCBI taxonomy): domain Eukaryota; kingdom Metazoa; phylum Chordata; class Aves; order Passeriformes; family Mimidae; genus Donacobius; species Donacobius atricapilla. Next base: position 50,304 of record WBMY01018589.1, read on the forward strand.
TGCCTGCAGACAGTTTGTGCAGCAGAAATCTGCGCTTTTATTCCTATGAAAATCCAGGCAAAATTTTCCAGTATAAAGAAGTGATGATTGCACTTGTCTGCTTTGCACAGATCAAGGCCAAAGCCCCCTGCCTGTGGTTATTCCCCAGCAACCAGGACGGGGCAGCCACCAAATTCCTTCGGGTGCTCAAGCCCAAGTACCTCAGGGTGACCATGCCCCATGCTGCTGGGTCATATCCATGTAGATGTCCTGCTGGGCAGCAGGAGATCCCCTGGAGTTTTGTAAATAGCCTTTCTCCAGCATCTCACCCTTTCCTACAGCATTTATAGCAAGTAACAGGGAATAGATTTTCTGTGAATTGGAGGGCAGTAAAAGTGTTGAACGGCTATAAAACAAGTGTCAGAAAATGACATCAGAGAAGAGCCAGTTGCAGTAAGATGCTGGAGACGTGCTCTTTGTCTCTCCTGGTCTGTCACAAGAAAATCTAAATATCACTTTGGGTCATTCCTTCAAGCTGTAAAAAGCATTATAGTCATCTTCTGACTTGTGGTGAGTGGTGGCAGAAAGAGGGGTTATACTGTGACTGCTTTGGACTACACATTCATTTCAGAGTGATTCTAGGGACAGAATTAAAGTGCCATAGTATTTCTACAATATCTGAATAAACCTGATTCTTGTCTTAGTGGCAGTTTTAGCTCCATGGTGTTCTGTGTCCACAGCTGTTACACACAACATAAAAATATTGCAAGATACAAAATAGTCTGTTCCCCGAAGTGGAGCTAAGCAAAGAAGTGAAGAACCAAATGGAATGCTACATCTTTTTGGATGCAGAGGGCCCCAGAGCACCCGCAGTTATGGGGAATTTTTATGGAATTCAAGGCGCCAGATAAGTTCAGTCAGACCTTTGCACTGTGCTCTCCCCCAGTACGTGTCTGCCGGTGGCGGGGAGAAGTGAGTGCAGCTTCCCTGCTCCTAATGCTCCTGCTCCATTTGCAAAATGCACAGCCTGGGGCAGCTCGCTGCCACACAGCGTTGGAAAGCATTGCCTGCAGTGGGTGGGTCTCTGGTGTTGAAAATAAAAAATAAAATAAAATANACGGCTCCTGCAGAGCGGGCACATCGCGCCCGCTGGCCCCGGGCTGGAGGCGGGCAGAGCAGAGCCTGTGCGTGGAGGCAAGGAGGGCACACAGGCTGAAACCTCATCGTCTTCCAGGGAGAGGGGGCACTGAAGGGCTCCTCCCAGCCTGCCTGTGGCACCGGGCTCACGCTGCCGTTCCTCGCTCCTGCAGGTCCGGCTCAGTGGCGCCCAGTGCTGTGTCCTGCCAAGAGAGACATGCGAAGTGCTGGAGATTTTCTGGCGCTGAGAAAAGAGGAGCAGAGAAAAGCCCAGAGAGCTGTGGAGGAAGCCCGCATGCATCTCCTCAGCAACTCCTCAGCTTTCAAGCCACCTGGGGCGAGGTGCCTGGGGCAAACTGTGGTGAGCTGTGGGAGGGGACATGAGAGGAGAGCTGGAGCCTCCAAGCCCCCAAAGCACTGTGCACTTCACCAGGCACCATCTGGATTAGTACAGGGCACTGGTCTGCAGGAGGTGGTCAGCAAATCTGGGCACTGTTCGGCACAGCTGAAATCCCTGGCACTCTCGTGGTATGTCTGGCTCCAGGGCAGACACCGAGGATGCTACGCAGCCCTGCACAGCTGAGTAGAGGAGCAAGAGGTGCCAGAAGTGGGTTAGAACCTCAGGGTCCATGTGTGATATGGGGTCAGTGTACTAAAGATGGGGACCTGGAAAACAGGCAACCCACACTACAGTGGGGGAGCCCTGGTGAGCGCCTCAGTGCCCATGGAGGGAGCACCCCAACTCCAAAGCCTTCACTGGGGGTAGACGTTCCTGACCCTTGTTAATGAAGGAAAAGGCTCTGAGATGGCAGTTGAGGTTGGAAGGGACCTCTGGAGGTCACCATGTCCAAGGTCACCGCTCAAGCTAGGTCAAGATGTACAACTACAAGTATTAGAGAGAATTTACTTGAGAGTAAAGAATTGGAGTTTTAATCTCATAAAATTTTAATCATATCCTGCCAGGTTCTGTCATTTTGGTCCTCCTGGTGCCACTCTGCAAAAGAGTAATCAACAAAAAATACAACTAATTGCTTTACTGGGAACAGGTCCTGCCATATTCAGCATTTATTATCCTCCATGAGCAGCAGCAGTTGCATGCTGTATGTGTTAATGAATTCTTCATCCACCAATGATGAAGACTGAACATTCTCAGTGTAAATTTGAAGCAGACTAACACACACCCTGAGTAACTGCTTTTCCCACTTTTCTCTGTCTTCTGCTCTGACTTGCCCTGTTANTGGTGTTGAAAATAAAAAATAAAATAAAATAAAAAATTAAAAGAAAAAACCAAAACACCTCTTGGAAGAGCATCGGAATGTTTCTGGAGGGCAGGAGGCAGCAAGAGGCAGAGCAGGCCGATGCGCAGCGGGCGCCCGCCCCGGCCCGGCGCGGCGGCAGGGGCGCCGTGAGGGGCCCGAGGC